>JAULCE010181084.1:0-19203 GCA_032359355.1 Macoma nasuta | reverse complement strand
GTATTAACAGTTTAGGAATATACAACAAATATTTAATCGTCTCTGTGATTTATTCCGCTAAAATATTTTATTTGAAATGGTCCCAACCGACAATCTTAAATATGGCGCTGAAAGAGTTAACTAAGCTTCCAAGGGAGGTAATTCAATCATTGACTGAAGCAGCACATAATATCTCCTTTATGAGGAGCAATCGGTTTTAAAAGTAACTAAAATTAAAACTTTTTGAAATTTAGGTATGCTTTTTTTAAAAATGAAATGCAATATTCTGAAATGCAAATCTAGAAATTTATTTTTTTAGTCATTTCAAGAAATTAATATTAAGGACTGCTGAGAAGAGAAAATATCACCAATGCATATAAATTTGAGGTGGTATAAGATGGAACCGGAGTTAAATTCGGTGATTTGATCTAGCTGGTGACAGAATACGTTCACAAATACTCGCCTTTGTAAAGTGTAACGTCATAAAAAAGTATTTCATTTCACAAGACTAATTCCACTGGATACCATTTATTTGCATGTTTTGGCTGCCTACTATTTTCTTCTTGGGTCCTGAGTTTCGTGTCCCGGATGTAAGACTTTCTATTGACTTTTCTCGATATTGTTATACAACATAACATTCATTGCAAAACACAGCAATTCATACATTCACAGCTTCAAATAACTTTACCGCTGAATATATTTTTTAAAAGATACATGTGTTTCTTGTTTTCAGATGTGTTTGCCTTGACCGAGACCAGTAAATGTGTGACGTGTCTTATCTAAGGATAACAAGTTTTTATAGTATGTGATGTTGCGTCAGACCTTAGCGATTGACCAGTACGAGGTACAACATACACGAAGCCTACCCTGAGCTCTTCAGCCGTTACGAACTCTAACCACACTGTCGACAGTCTAGACCATAGACCGTCAGGTATCAACAACATTCCATAGCATATTTGCATTATGCAAATTGCCTGCCGTGATTTGTTTGTCTAAGAACACCGTGATTTTCAACAATCTAAATACGCATTTTCAAGCTGTACACACTTTAGACCATGGTTTCTTATCAGTCCTAATGCTAAATATATTGGAATATCAATCAACCGACAGCCCGCCGAAAAAGCAAAAGTGCATTGACAGATATACATAAGTTTGTGTTGCTTTTATTAGATAGGCAAATCATGGCTAACAACAAATATGTCATGAAACAAACTGTCGTCCAATTGAACCAACCATTTCACTTATATACAAAATTGCTGGTATTGCTTTCAGTATGCAGCGTTGCATTCCTTATGTATTTGTATTTTCGATTAAATGTAGGAAACGTCGCCATGGTGACACATTCATTTTTCGCTTTCGGGAAAAGCATGATGAATGTGAGTGTTACCAGAGGAATGGTAAATTCAGAGACTTCAGATCAAGATATCGCTGACACAGTGGGTAAAGTCATCGTCACAGCAGGCGACGCTAGCATAGAAAATACTAAAGCTGATGTAAATAGATCAACACTTTCAAGCGCACTGTCAACGGTTGTACATAGGGAATGGTCAATGGCTGATGAGACCTATTCGCCTAGATCTAATGGAATTCAATCACTTGTCGATATACCAACCAACTTTAACTTCAGTCACACCGAAAGGCATATCAAATATTATATATTGTGGTTTAATCCCGCAAATTGGTTACAAATACGAAACAAAAAATTAAAACTAGACACGTGTGAGTATAATAACTGCCAATTGACTGAAAACAAGCAGATGCTAGCTAACAGTTCGGCTGTTATATTTGGTATAACTTTTCAAAACATGGGCACTTCACCCCCTGTTACGTCTAGTCAGAGAGATCCAAATCAAATCTGGATTTATCATACACTCGAAGCTCCAATAAACCACATCTACAATCATGAGTACAAAAACCCGTCCTGGCACAACACCATGAACTGGTCAATGACCTTTGATTTAGACTCGGACGTGTTTGCACCTTATGGCACGATCAAAACAAAGCAAAACTTCTCTGAACCAGATTATGACAAGATATTCAATATGAAAACTAAGATGGCAGTTTGGCTCGTTAGCGATTGCCGTTCTAAAAGTCGACGGAACGAGTTTGTTACGGCGCTGCAAAATGCTGGACTTTCGGTGGATATATTTGGCAGATGTGGAAAGAACGGAACTTACAAGGGTGAAATTAGAGATCTTACAAAACATTACAAATTCTATTTATCGATGGAGAATAGCTTTTGCAAATATTACGTCACAGAAAAGGTTATTACCCGTTATGAAGAAGATACAATTTTGGTGATACGCGGGGGAGCAGATTACAGCAAACTGCTTCCGAGTAGTGAAACGTACGTGAATGCCGCCATGTTTGTAAATGTGACGTCATTAGCAAGACATTTAATGGACCTGGCGGTAAATAGAGAGCGTTATATAAAAATGTTGAAAAAGAAAAGTCAATATTACACGTTAAATATTGGTGATTTCGGTAACCCGTATTCGATATGTGAATTGTGTAGGAAGCTCAATCAAAACGGCGGAAGGAGGAAGGTAATATCCGATTTGGTCGGGGAGGTGCAACGATTGGGACGATGTGTCAACCCTAATGATATAATTATCAAATGAGCTTGCTTTAACAAACCTTTTGTCACATAATTAAGGTCGACTCTCGTTATGTCGAAGTTTTCGGGTGGCGATTTTTGTGTTATTCTGAATTGCCCGACATGTTTATTAAACTTATAAAACTTTGGGGGTTTTAAACCTATAATTAGAAATGATTAAACACGGGTATCCGACTAACAAGAACCTTTGTTTTTCAATTTTTATATAAATTTTAATTAAAGCGTTAATAAGACTATGCACTTTTGAAACCGTGAGTTTCGAATGTAATCCTCTGTAAATGGCTGCTATTGAAAATATTGTAGTAAAAGAGGCATTTGTGACTGACATATTTCGAAATACTCTAATTTCTAGAATGTTTTCAAACAATTCGAAAATGGCAATTTTCTTTCGCATAGATTGCCATTTTTTCATCAAACTCCTTCCTTGTGGATTATACAGGAAGGTCAAATTACTCTGTAAAGACAACTTTGAAATCCGGAAATGGGAAGAGTATGTCGGATGTATATATTGCGCCCGTTTTGTCGTGTCCTTAATGGCTGCTCTACAGTTACTCTAATTTCTGACAAGGCATTGAGTACATTGCTGAATTAAAGTGGAATTATTTTTAAATTGGTCCGTGTTTTATATATACTTTACAACTGTATTTGCCATCAGTGATGTTGTGGAATAGTCGGACGGGATGACGGTTATTTACACTGTTTGTCTGTCTGATGGGATGATGATGGGATAAGAGTGAGATTGGGCGCCCCTAAACCGAGTTAAACTCCCAGTGACGTTTTTGCCACTGATTGTTCCAAGGTGGTTCTTCTGTCTTTGCCCTGGTTTTATGTCTGTGTTCTGTCTCTGTATTCGCAACCTTAGAAGTATAAAACAGATCAAGCAGGTTATGTAACATAAATCTAACCAGAACCCCTCTATAAGTTAACTTCAAATGGAAAAAAAAAACCACGTACACATAAAACCGACATAGTAACCGGAAAGAACCTAATGACGACAGACTGTTACATCGACGTCATCAGTACTAAAATGCTTTTTACAAAAGGGGCAACCATAATAATGAATTGAGTGTTAAGACAGGAACACCATCCTGATTAGATAAGGCATGACAAATTTAAAGAAACTGCCAGAAAAAAAAAGTCGCCACCGAATGTGAAAAAACGATGCTCATTACGGAAGTATCTAAAATTCTACATCGACACTAGAATACAAAAATATAAGCTAAATAGTCAGTCTTTGCAGACGTCGTCTAATTATAGAACACTTTAAAAAAGGTTCATCAGATCAATTATAACCGATTTACTCATGATGTTAAGATATATGTAAGTAATTAATCGCTGCATTACGCTGTATGTTTTATAATTGGCCATATGGGTTATTTGAAACAAAACATTGCAGGATCGTATGCCATCTTTCTAGAAGTGTATTATATTCTACATTGGAATTAGAACACATAGAGACCATGTCTGTGTATAAGAGAAGTAAAAAAAGAATAAAACAGATTAAAAAATGTTGGCCTGATCGATATATACCGACAACCCGTGATATTTAGATATATATGGAAGTAACTAACCGCTGCAAGTGTTTTACAATTAGACATGAGGGTTTTTGAACCAAAAATGACCTAAACATAATCCCTTAAAAGTAGACAGGGGAAATATTTAGGTAAGAGAAATGGCGCAAAGCCTTATTTCAATGTTTCAATTTAAAGAAAATATCCACGAATGTACCAAGGTTATTTAAGATGGCAACAATCTAAATATAGTAACGCTCTACTCTGACACTAAAATCATACTAGTTATCCTTCAAAGTTCGTGTAAACAGCGTGATTCCTTAGCATTTATGCATAAACTATGCAAAATATTACTGTCGAAATCGTGACTCTTTCAAACAATACATAGTTGACAGTTTACTATTAATGTTGTAAACTGTTGATTTGAGTTTTGTTACATAACAGTACGGGACTCTTGCTCGAGAGACCTCGTTTTTGAATCGGAAAGTCACGTGTTATGAATATCAATGTTGCTATATACATATGTACCTACATGAATAAAGAAATACCACGAGTGTGTGTGTAAGTGTGGTGGTGTTGTGGTTAGTGTCGATGACTGTAACGCCTTTCATTTTCCCCCGCGTTGGTTCGAATCTCATTGTGAGCAAATAAATATTTTTACTTGCGTTAAAAGACAGAGCAGATTTAAATGCAATGTTTTTCTTTTCATGTTTGTTCATTTCTCTGAAGAGAGAATTCATAATTGATATTAGGTATATGCTATTGCTTTCGGTAACACTAGATGCAAAAGTAAACAATGTCAATTTCCTTACAGACAGGTATCGTTGTCTGTCTCAGAATCCAACGTCAAATTCTTCCTCGAAATCTGCAGTTCAGCTGATTTTCACGTCTGTTTAATGAAGCTACATTGCACGCAAATCCCTATAGTGATACATTGTCCACCTTTTCAGCGAGTAACCATTGCGAATAAATTAGCTCAAGTTAGTTCAAGTTTAATCTGATTCATCTAACGATAAATACAACACGTACAAAGCACACGGCGATTTCATGCATTTGTACATATGCAAGATTATAAAAAAAACTATAAAAAAAACTATAGTCTTGAATAAGATTCGAACCTCCACTACTCCAAAAGGTTCTGAAAATGTACAACCCCTCTACTACCACGGCTAACTTCTATTGATATCATCATTCAAATGGATTGTATCAACTAGTAGCGATATATATTTGGTTACACCGAGGTGTACCGAAATCCCTGTTAACCAGTGTATGCATGCTTATGTAAATTATCGACAGTTCGGACGGCTTACGAAAGTTACCGGAAAACATTCAAGGCACTTTGCCCCAGATAATAAACAAAACATCGTTGAATTCAATCAATCTAATCACTGATAAATTTAACTGTTTTTGACATTTTTATTTCACGAAACATTCTTTTAGGCTCTATATTAACGAATCGGCACATTTTTTGTATTGCAAAAAAACAAAACAAAATCGTATTTTTGAGGGAAAACCTGCCTTTAAGACAAAACACTTGGAGACAAAAATAAAGTAATTACAGTTGTACTTTAAGTGAATATGTGTTTTAAGTCCTGTGAAATACACGCGTTGACCTTTGACCTCGTAAATGTTACAGCAATCTTACAAATTAATAAAAAAAAATTACATTGACATTGATTAAGTCCATAATTACATTATAAAACAAATAATTTATATATAAATGCGCTATGCAGTCAATTACATACACAAATCCCTTGTACTGTGGATTAAAAGATTACCATATCGATCAAATTTTAAATCTTAAATAACGAAACCTTTATTCTTGTCTATTTTCAAAAACAAGATCTAGGTACAAAACCTAATTGTTTGAAACCATAACAGACGGTAATGAGACTGAGAATTCGGCGACTGATCAGGCCTAACTCTACCTTATTTTCAGAATTTTGCTTTGCATAAATATCACAGAAAAATGATTTTGTTTTCAAACATATTGCGCTTTGTTTAATTTATATGTGTAAAGAATAACATTTCCTACCTTAATTTAATTTTATTCCACTGCTAAAATGTAAGGCCCAAAACAGATTAATGCGCTTGATATTTTGGTGTGTAATTAATATGTAAATAAAATCAGTCTCTGAATATGTTTGAATATTGGATGGTATCTTAGCACAAAAGAACGTACACAACTAAAACATGGTAAGTTATATACTGTTTTTCTATTCTGACATTGGTGATTGGTATACCCTGTCTTATTTTAACTGTCACTATGCACAATACGATGGACCGTTATGTGCCGTTATGGTTGGTCCGTCATAGTGACAGTTGACCCTTAACCTAAAAGGAGCGCATTTAGACGCATTTGTTGTATACGGATTGTGTTTGAAAACATTGTTGGAAATTTTCAAAATCATTCAAAATTTGTATTTTCTGTTCTTGTTGAAAATCGCCTTGGTCGTTATATTCTTTCATAATGTATAAATCTAGATTCAACATATGAGGTAATGTGTTTAAATCCAACTGAGAAAATATTATGTTAAAAGATATCCAATGTCTGGTCATGAATATTGTAAAGCCAGCTGTAGCTAGAGCGAACTATATTGTGGTTGCTGATGCTTGTACATGTAGTTACAGCCAAACTTGTATTGAGCGGCCACTCAAAGTCGAGGCATTTGTGTTATTTCAGACGGGGTCACTAAATGCAGACCGAAAGTAATACAGACAGATCTCAAATAACTTTCTGCTTTAGTTTCGTTTTGCATGAAGCGACCACCTGTTATTTATAGTCATATAATATCTAATTGATCATCATCGTTTTATTATTGTACACGTTGGGGAGAAATCTGAGCGCCAAACACATTTTGATCACTTGCGATGTTTATGGAAGTCTTTGACATTTTTATATGATATTGTACATTTGGGAGAAAAGGAGAATCAATCACGGGTCATCGGCTGAGATCGGGCAATCCCAACCCGAGGTTGCTCTGTTCCTAGTCGGAAACGAGGCTTGTCGAGCTTTAGACAGGAACGGAGCAACCGAGGAAATGGTTCCTCAGTGACAACAATCGCATTTTACTGAGTATTTTCAAGCGCATTTGGGTATTTATTCGATACGGTATTATAAATCAACACTGCAATTAACGATATTCATATAAAATGCTTTGTAGTTTATCGTATAATAGAAGAAAAATTACGGAATACTGAAACGAAACGAATAATTTCACGCGGGTGTGAAAGACAAGCCATGAGAGATAAGATTTTCCATCACTGCTTTTAAAGCTATTTATAGTAACAGACACGCGATTTTAGCGATAAACGCTATTCTAAAGTATCTTATGAGTTAGACCCTGAGCTGTGCCAATCTAATCAAAAAAAAAATCAACAAGATCAGACACCGAGATACTCGACGTATGATCTGGTTACTAATTGTTGACACTTATAGTAATACAATCTCCAAAACTGGTTTGAAATTCGTTTGTACGGAATCCTATTGCTACCTTATCCATCTTCGCCCGGCGCCCTTTTTAACACCGTTCCATTTTCGCATTTTTTTCGGTCGGGGGCCAACACAAATCTATATGAAAACCTAAAACAATCAAAAAAAGGCGAAAATGTAGCGTTGCCCTTTCGCATTTTTGTTAGATGCCTTGAGTAAATGACTGGTGAAAAAAGCGCGACGGTGCAATTTCGTATTTTTTTTCGGGGCGACTATTGACTATCGATGGAGAAAAAAATGCGAAAGTGCAACAGTACGTTTTCGCACTTTTTTCATCGGTAAACTGAATTATCCTAGGCAAAGTATCGTAAAAAGTTATTCCGATGTCTTTAAAAAATGCGATAATGTACCGTTGGAATTTCGCATCCTTTTTCTTCATCAATAGTCAATAGTCAGCCCGAAAAAATATGCGAAAATTGACCGTCGATTTTCGCCGTTTTTTTTTCTTCACCAGTGCTACTTGAGGCATCTAAAAAAGATGCGAAAATGCTCCCTTGCATTTTCGCATTTTGTTTTTTACATATTTTTTAGGTTTTCATATAGATTTGTGTTGGCCTCCGACCGAAAAAAAATGCGAAAATGGAACGTTGCACTTTCGCATTTTTATTCACTGTCATTGAGTCTGTTAAAAAAGGCGCCGAGTGAAGATGGATAAGGCAGCAATAGGATTCCGTACGTTTGCGTTATAATAGCATTGTTACGGTAAAACATAGTCGTTGACGCGGCACCTGGTCTTGGACTACACTATTTGAAATACCATAGAGGTTAGGTTCTCGCGACTATTTTGTCATTTAGATGTGACGACTTTATCCCGGAATAATACTGCAGATATTGATACATTTAGACCTTGAATTAACGTATTTACTAGAAAAATAATAATTTCAGATTACAGCTTCGAACATGTATAAATGCGCAATGTTATGACTTAACCAGGCATTATAATGTATACTTCCACTTAAAAAGTAGAGAAATTAATTTTGCAAAATGGGAAAAACGTTATGCTTTACCACCTAACGCATTATTCACTGAGCGCGATAAATCTATAAAAAAAACACATTGGAGCCAGATCAGACTCGGCGTCTGATATGGCGCCAATCTGATTCACATGTATACAGATAAAATCGCTAGAATATTTGTATTACGTTTCCATTAAATTAGCGTTGAAACGGTAAAAAAATGGTGATTCTCTCACCGTTGAGTATGTTGAATGCAATATGACCATTTTCTCCCGACGTATACTAAGATCAAGTATTAGTGTCCATCAATTGTTTTCAGAGTGCTCAGCAAGCGGAATTTGAAGAACTGGGCATTACAGAAGAACAGCATACTGGTAATGTGTTCTCACTACAAAGTTGAACGTTTCAGATTGAGCACAAGTTCAGCTCGAGAAGCTTTCTTTCACAAGCTTCTTTTTTATACTTATCCACAAGAAAAGAATCTGATGAAAAATATGAAACTTTAGGCCAAATAAAAATGCCTATTTTGGTATGAGGAAATGCTCCATTTCCTACGATGATTTCAATAGCCATCAGTTGTAGAGGCGCTAAAAAGCGCTTCTGTAGAGGAATTGGTTAAAGAAAGCCATGCCTTAAAGCCAAGTTGTATTATGAATAGTGCAAGCCTTGTTCAGACGCTATAATTACATTGAATCCACTGATATTGGTCTACACTGTTTGCTGTATAATAAGCTGATATTTGCTTTGTAGAACTCATTCGGCCGAGTCATATAACAAAATGATATCGTAATATTTACATTATATTTAACACACGTAACTATTGTCATATAATTCTGTCATATGATTCTCAATGCAAATACCGTTATTATGGGATTTATAAGAATCGACTTTTCTATAACTTAATTGTTTGGATAAGCAAGCACGATGTAAGTTATATTGTTCAATTTTATTATCAGTTGGACGCGGAAAGACAACTGCTCCAGTGGCGCAATCGGTTAGCGCGCCGTACTTATAGACAGTACCGTCCCCTTGATTTCAAGGGTAGAGGCTTTGCGGAGGCTGTGAGTTCGAGCCTCACCTGGAGCAGGTTATGTTTTAAACCTTTTAAAAACAGTCACAAACGCGAAATATACTGTACTTGAGTGCCCTTGAATACTGTACTACAATACTACTTACAAAGTAAACCTAAGACGCCTAGACACAGCACTAACTGTTTAAACTTATAGGCGTTATTAGATGTTGGAACAAAATCACACAATAATAACATCAGGTGTCGGGTCTTGATATTAACATTTTGCCCTTATCCCGGTATTTACGACTGTTGTCATTTTTACAATCAGCCTGGATCCTAATCAGACGCAGAGTAGCTCGGTGTCTGATCCGGATCAAAGTTGTTTGACAGTCTACCTGTTGGTTCCCACACTGTTGATTTAATCGAAATGGGTTTAAAATTGAAGCAGACGAGACTTTGAGCAGCGGGATAAGAGTTATCACGCCGATCGCGACCATAGTGATGTCGTCGACCAACTTGGATCCGGAAAAGACGCCGAGTAACTCGGCGTCTGATCCGGATCCGAGCTGTTTGACACCCAGGCAACAGTTTCACAAATTTTCAGATGAATAGAACAAGCAGACGAGAGTTTAGCGGACTACTATTTTGGCGGCAGGATAAGGTTTAATACAATGGCTATTGTTTCCTCCTCAGAGTACCTGGAGGCGTTCAGCATCTTCGACACGGATGGGGACGGTGCCATATCCAAGGATGAGCTGAGGACGGTAGTCAGGTCCCTAGGAAGCAACCCCTCCAATGAAGAAATTGATAAAATGATAAAAGATGTAGACGTCGATGGTAACCATGGTTACACATATTTGTAACGTTTATAATAACTATTTTACCATTTAAACGACACTATGTTGTTGTTTTTTAAATTATGTCGTACATAGACAATCTAGGAGAAAGATATATCGATGGATTGGTGCAAAACTATTGTAACTCCTTCACATTTTGCAGTATAACATGTTATGTGTTATAACATATCCCGACTAAATAACCCCCGCAAAACACCTTTAGTTTAACCCTGTTTTAACTTTGTTTGACAACTCCCTTCATTTTGGAATCCAGCTGTGAGTTAATTGTAGCTGTTTTTGAAGTATTGATATTCCCGTATATCTCACATCCATCATTATATTAGAGTGGACATATAGTGCATGCTGTTTTTACAAATACAGTTATTACTCAACGGGGTGGGATTAAGCAAAGGTTGTATTTGATGACGGGTGTTAAGACACTCGGGATGAGTGTACAGCTTGACCAACTTCATAAGGCAAACCAATTGTACTAAATATTTACAAATATTACATGTAAATATTAGATATACACATTTAGAATCATGAGCGTGGGTTCGAATCTCACTGTAACCATTATTTATATATTTCATATTATACATTTCCCTTTTTAATTGTTTTACATATTGTCTTTGGGATCTAATCATGGTGTTTACATTTTAATGTAGGACATGTTGTTATGCCTTACGATGTTGGTCAAGCTGTTCCCCATATATTCTAGTGATAAGCACCACACGTTGCCTCGTTTCTTAAACTATGCCTTTAATATACAATTGCCTTCGAGTTATTTTATTGTACAGAGTTATCGCTGTAAAACAGTAACGTAACGTTTATCTTACGACTTATAGATGGATAGACTTTTGTATGCAAATCTTGGAGTCGGCTTTTTCTTAAACCACGTAGGTGCCATTATTCAAAAGGGGTACACACCGGTACATGGTTTTAGAAGAATGTCGACGATTTCTTCTTAAGTCACATAAGAAAATTTCACAATAAAAGGCAGTTACATGCTTTTGGACGAACCTCGATTTCTTTTTCAAAACTAGGTTATTTGCCGAAATGATACATGCGTGGTTTAAGAAGAAACCAACGTTATACATAACCTTCTATGCTATTTGGGTAGGTAATGCAAGTATACCTTTATAAATTGTGTCCTTGATAAAAGTGACTTTACTCTCAATATATAGTATAGTATATAGTAAACACTAAACAGTGATGTCTGGTAATTCCGGACATATTGGTTACCAATAAATATATTCCGGATAGACGAGATAGATCTCCGGATTAATGAATAAACAGTTTAACCTTTAAATGTTGATTTTGAAAATATATATAAATCTAAAACTTCTACTTTTGAAGGTGAAATATTAGTGATAAATAGTATTGCCAACAGTGCAGCACCTGGTCACGGGGCTCCTACAGGAGTCATCTGATCTGGTCCCCACTGTTTGCAAATGAAATATGCAACCAGAAAACCATTTCCGGATCGCGAGATTTCCGGCTTAGCGGATTCCGGATAAACGAGATATCAATGGACGAGGAATTTACGTTAGCACCAAACGTGTTAAATTATTTTGCAGGAAATGAGCAGATAGATTTTAGAGAGTTTGTCCAGCTGATGCAGAAGAGGGCAAAGAGCTTCTACACAGAGGAGATTATAAAAGAGGCCTTTGGCGTCATGGACGCTGACGGTGACGGTTACATCACCTTTCCTAGACTCAAACAGGTACACTGAAGCTAAGCACGTCTGTGTCGTGTCGGGACGAGACAACAATATAAGTATCAACTTGATAGGCACCTTTTTCGAATAAATGTGATGTTTAAGTGGAAAGGACAATCCATCAACTCAAGTAAATTGTGCAGTTTCGGATAGGTGCAGGTAGATATATACAATATCGGTTATATAAAAATTTAATATCATATATAGCTTTTGCACAAACAAAGCTTTGTTTATTTTAGCTTGTTCATGACTTGGGTCTGGAAATCCCAGATGCAGAAGTGGTGGAAATGATGGCAGAAGCTGACGTGGACGGAGAAGGTCTCGTCCGATACGACGGTGAGACATGTCATGAAATAATAATTAGGATGCATTAGTGACATCAGATCAACCGCTGCATTTTTAATTTGGCATCTCTGTTTAAAGTTATAGGAAACATGTTCTACTTTAAATTTTGATAACATGCAATTAGTGCATCTTAGTCATTACCTATGGTTAACATTAATATGTTATGCAATACAAGGATATGTGCATTCCGAATCCTTGTTAATATAGCGTCAATTCTAAATATAAAGGGACACACTGTACGTGTGTGGTTTTTTTTTTAAAATTCGTTAAGTGCTACATCTATTTTGATAAATTCCAAATATTCATATGAAATATCCCACAGTAATAGAAAACTGGTAGACCCTAAAACAAACAACCTTGCTGAGCCTTACACGAGGTTTCACGTTACCTTTTTAATAGTTTGTTTCTATATTCGAATATATTACAAGCAAACAATCAATAAAAGAACACGTACAGTAAATCCTGTATTGATAAAAAAAAAAGTGTTTCCATACAAATGAACAAATGTATGCAAAAATCAGGATTTTTTTTAATTTCAGCCTTTAAAGAAATCATGTCATTGGACTAGATGGTACATCCATTGGACCTAAACCATTTTTCGATTATGCAATATTATGTAATAAGTGTTATAAATAAATTTGTGTATAACGGTGCCGTTTTTGTCATTTATTTTCCATTTCTTCGTTTTAGCGCTGATACAACTGCTCAGCTTTGACAATGAAACCCTTTACGAGGCATATAAGCGAGTAAGTTTGTCTACCTTCTACAGAATCATTTAATTATTCATTTGCCGGTGTGCAATGTTTGATATGCGTCTAATTTTAGTAAAACATACGATGTATTTATCTTAACGCATTAAACATATATTTAAACTGTAATGCATCAAATACACATTTTAAAATATATGCCCACTAAGCATCTTATGTACTCATAGATTATACACTATATAGTTTTGATAATTTTGAAGTATAGTGTAATATTTATCAAATTTAAAATCTAGTGAAGATATAAGTTCAGAAACGAAATTGCACTGCTTTAACTGAAATTGTATCAGTATTTGATTTTGAGCATTTAAAACACCTTTCCTTTTCAAGGGGCAAATTTCTTGCATTGCAATGCAAGAAATTTGCCCCTTGACAAGGAAAGGTTTTTAAATTCTCAAAATCAATATACGTCCTCGTTTATTTTGGTATTCTCAAAATCAAATCTAAATAGCAACCATACGAGTTGCGGATCCATGTTGTTTGCATAAGTTTTAAATGATGAACATATAAGTTATCGATCAAAGGCAAACTTACAAAATAAATATAAATTGTTAAGGGATATTGAATTCCTGTATCTTAATTTCAAATAATACATTTATCTAGACACGTTCATAAATAGTTTTTATGTACCTGGAGAATGAGATTAACAGACAACATCGAGACAACGCTGGTCAAACAGATACTGAACAACAGACGCACCTCGACGTCAACAAACCTGGCAGCGATTACGATGAAAGTTTCGATGTTAAAGCAGCAATAGAGGATGGAAAGGTGCCTGATAATGAGGTCCTTTCAAAGCAATATGGACGTAAAAAGTATGACAGATTCAGTCGACAGCCCGTACAGAAGCCGACAATTGTCAAGGTTCCAGGTCAAAAAGTTCTTATGTCCAAAACTCGGATGTCTTTTCTGCAGAGAAATAATAAAGCATTCGGTGTCGATATGATGGCGACTGTGGGTGATGTCAATAAAGTAAGATATTAAGTCATCAAATAGCATTTACAAATTAATTTGAAATATTTGTGAGTCGTATCGCCAGTGTCATGTTTTTAAATGACAATTCAAAGTTTTGGGACGACAATATACATGTGAAAATATATACTCTTGATATTATCTGAATTATCTTCTTCTTACGGCATTTTAAAGAATTGAAGATAACAAAGAACTGAAGATAACTTGGTACTGATAAGATTATACTAACAAGGCCTTATCTTTTTAATATATCATATTCATGAATTGTGTTTACCAATGCAAAAACCACCAGATAACGATATTGTTTTTTTTTCAAAATGCTAATTCTATTGTACAGATTATCTCCCTTATCAGTGTTACTCTCTTGAAGGAATCTAATCCCATGAAACGTGAACAAAGGCGGACAATGGAACCTTGGATCGGGTCTATTCATGACAAAAACACTCGATTTTCAAGAAACTTCAAAGCGAAACCACCTGAGAAGTACAAGAACGTGGTAAATATTTACATTTATATAACGGATTGTACGGTGTTCAATAAACACATGTAAGAGTTCTTAAATGTCAGCCAAACGAGTTCAAAAATCGTCTACCAGAGATTATCGACCAAATTACATGCCAGCAAAAGCAAAATAAGAGTACATCCAGTAATGTATGCATTCATCTAAGACATTGCTGAATTGTAAAGTAGCTCTTCTGACTTGAAATGGTTTTAGCTTTTAGGTGGGATCTTTTGAACATGTTTGGATATTGGGAAAATGTTATACATTTAGCATATTAAGTGTTTTTGTGTTAACCGGATACTGAGCCACAGCCGATGTTTCTGATCTCGATATGTATTGTCCTTGTGCAAATAAACATGACTGTGGGTTATAATATCTGCTTACTTTAGAGACACAAGTTTCTCTACAATATGAAGTCACTAGTACAGCTGTATCGCATTATTTGATGAACGAAATTAGTATCTCATACAATTGCACAAAACAGTGGACTTATAGGCAGAAACGAATATAGACAACATCTATATATAAGTACATGGGTCTATTATTTACACCGTTGTAGTCCTAGACTTCTACTAAAACCTAACTAGCTGCACAAGCACAAAACGCAACGCAAATATCAACGCCGATATGGGTTACATAACGAGAGTTTCAAGCTGTTTGACTCAATGGTTAAACACAATGTTCTGCTATGAAACTGTAATGTGGGGTTATGATTACTGTAATATAGTTGAATCAGTTCAGGTGGGGTTTTGTAAAATGTTTTAAGGTGTAAACAATTATATAAAATGATATGGTTTTAGATTAATAGGGGATCCATCCATTAAGCGTTACATACCAAAGAAACTGTATTAAGTATTGGTACAATCTTATTTAAATGCAAAAACCAAGATACCCAAAATAGTGCTATCAAATGTTACAATTACTAGACGAAGTAGAACGTATAACATGCCCTATTAAAGTGAACATCTACTTTTAAACATGGTTTCGGATTCGTATGGACACATTGTTAATTATGTGACCCATTTCAGAATACGATGTTCTAGCTACAAATTTAGAAACTGAACGACTTAAAATCTATAGTATAGATTTTAGGGTCTAGAGAAGGAATGGAATAGAGTTATTGAGACAAGGCATCATGTTTGTTATCATTTGCCTCAAATACGCAGATATAAGGGCACACAATTTGTTAACATGGTATAATAGAGGGTATAGTCATTATGATCTCTACACACAATTACAAGTGACTGAGTACATAGCATTGAAACTACTTAGTGCAGTCATACTTTATCTTATACAAGGGTCATAACAACAATTACCTGCATGCTACATCAGGAAAGTAAATAGTAAAGTACTTGTTCTTTCCATGGAATGGTCTATTGTATACCCATTTAGCAATATCATTAAAAATGTTGAATGAACACAAACATAAGACATATTGTTTTATCAGTTTACACACATGCCAAAACCGCAGTCAAAACAGGTTAATAGCTTTTGATTAGACAGTAGTAAAATATGAAACACTTGATTGGACGATACTGTTATAAGGGTAAAGTGATTCACAGAGTAACTAACAAAAACGTGTCACCCATTCATTGAGGACACAGTGGTTGATAAGCTGAATTAAGTTGAATCTATACCATTTATACTAATTTACCATTTAGACTATGTATTGTTTTTATACATTGGTAAGGGTATAACACTACTCTTTCATATGATACGGTATGCATAATGGGCCGTATACCTTTGTTTACGAATACATTTTTGAGTTCAGAGTTCAAAGTACTCATGACTCGCAAAGTCTACCTGAGTCTCATATACCTGAAATCATGTATCTTTATATAAGAAATTATACAATTTCGCATGTATTTTTGAGAATAAACCCCGTTGCGTATTTAAAGTTTACAGATCTTCTTTGCCTACGTTTGTAAAGTTAAAATAAAATGATTTTTTAACCTGTTTCTACTTCTCATTTTTGTAGAGTAGCAAACTAATGGATGATAAGTATTTCATGAAACAACAAGTACCCAAGCAACACAAACTAACAAAACAAGTACTGCAACAAAAGCCAGTTGTTGTGGAAATAAACAATGGAATGGCTAGGTGTGGTGCGGCTAGAGGAACCAAAACTCGAACAACAAATACAAATTCAGTGACACAACTGTCGCGACAAAAGGACAAAGTCAATGCTCAACAGTATATCCATGAAAAACACAACCAATCTATCGCAGACAATCTAAGTGCTTTAAGCATGAGCAATACCGCTACCAACACCCATGATCAGTATGGGAAACAAACCAACATTGTGACAACGGATGAGAACAAACCAAGGGGTTACATGGAAATGATCAATGTCAAAACAAAGCAGAGGATACACTATGCTTTATGGAGAACCGCGCTTATGGCAGCTATCAAAAAGGTTACGGAGAAAAAGGTATTTTTGATACATACATGTATGTATATCCCCACAGGTTTTGAGAGACTATGATTCGTCGAAACAATGCTATAACTATGTCATTTGAGAAAAACATTATTTAAGTACTGTTTAAGCTTTCTAACATTTACATCGGTTGCCGGTGAGAGAACACATTCTTAATACGTCGCAAAACGTTTCGAGATAAAAGTGTAAGAATTTCGAGTAATAATGTCGATGTTCTTTTATGGAATACATGTAATAGTGAATATGTCTTGTATAAAATGTCTCTATTTTTAGGAGGGGCCAGATAAGTCTTCGAAATCTAGAGTATCTTTGGATAATAAAGACATCATTTCTCCAGCCGTATTAACTCCAACACTACCTTACCCACTACCGGTAAGTATTAAGCTCGTTCCATGCTCAACGTTTTTTTTATAAAACTTTTAATCACCATTAACTTTAGAAATAATATTCGTTGCAGCGTTGTTTACCGGCTAATAAACATAAAGCTGTCAATATGTTTGGTTTCTATTTGAGGTCAAGATATGCTATGTATTTTCTCAACAGGCAATATATGCTTCATATTTTCCGCTCACGTATTTAGTCTGTTAGATCTTACAACAAAACTTATTCGAACGTTTTCGTCTTTGGTCAGTTTTAACCTATTTAGCATGGCGATGGAAGTCTATTTCAACTGGGTTTAACTTGGGGAATATGTATTTTATTTTGGAATGGAATTGGCTGTTATTACTTTTGTTTGATAATGTCTTTCCTCTTCTTATAGAGAAGTGTGATAACTCATGCACATGCGGGGTCTTATGCTGACTCCTACAGAAAGATACATAATTTGAAGGCCGATACTCCGAGAGAGCCAGTACTATCACCATCACCAAAGCTGAAGAGATCTTTTGCATCTGAGCCGAAGCCTGTACTTGTGACGAAAAACAAAATGAATGCGATGGTTGCATTGTATTCTGGAAATCTATAACAGAATGTGTTTAATGCAGGTGCTATGACATTTTCATATCATGTTCATAATTGTATTAACTAGACATAGTGTGTGGTTTGTATAATTGGCTTTTTATAAAGTTAGGATAGATTCATTCCAACTTCTGAATGTAAAGGGTGTCATCTGCAGCAGTTTTCAAAAATAATTTTCTGCAATAAACGTATTAAGTGTCGAGAACACTGGAGCCTAAAAGAAGCCACATCTTGATCCAAATCCTTAAAATTCACTTATTTGCCCGTGGTTTGCCGAAGATCACAACGTATACTAATAAATGATAAATACCATGATAAATAAATGCTTGAACGTGATCTGTAGCGTTCATGGTTTAAGGACGTATCTGAGAATAGGTATTTTTCAAACTGTGTATATGCATATTAAGATAATTTATCCGAATCAGCATGTACTTCAGTTTCAATTCACCATCGTGTTTACTCTCGTGCAAACGCTTAAAAACTTGATTTTGACTAACCTTATGACCATTTCTTTAATATAGAATGGCCTGTATAGTGCCTTTTATCCGATGACATGGTAGAAGTAGCGATAAACTGTAAAAGTTAGTTGTTGCCTTGTAAAGATTAGAACGGAATATTCCTGCGCAGTAAGTTGCACAGAAACAACTTCCGGATACGTCTTTAAGCGTCCAAATATGTTCCTATAACATGGATTCGGCATTGATGTTATACTGATTTCAATTCCGACATAGACTTTAATTGTCTGACTAAATGACAGATAAATGGCAAAATTAGGCTGATCCAAGTGACATCTGCAAAAACAGTGGCAGCCATCCTATGTATAACGTTATACGGAGGATTGCAGTGTATTTTATAATTAATGACAGGACATGATCACTAATTTGGTACTTTTAATTTTGGTCACTATCTAAAACCTCAATTTATATACGATATCCTGTATCTGTGTATCTATAACACCACAACACTCATTGTGTTGGGAGTCATTGCATTATAAAACAAGAGGGCCATGATGGCCCTGTATCGCTCACCAAAACCACATGTTTGAGCCCACATGACCCACATTCAAACTTGTCCGAACCATCATCATGACAATCATTCTGTCAAA
>JAULCE010180973.1:0-11613 GCA_032359355.1 Macoma nasuta | reverse complement strand
TGTATGCGTGTGTGACTGTGCTGATTGGGTGGCTGTTTTGTGTTGTATGTGGTGTGTCCTGCAAGACCTTTCTAACTGCTTTTAGAAAGAAGACTGAAAGTATATATATGATAGTCAATAATAACGCCTTCTCTCGCGTCCATAGGGATTTTGTGAAGTATTAGTGTTTTGCCTAATTGTATTTGATTTGTCTCTTGTGCTCTACGTATGCCAAGTTATTTGTCTTACTGTTTGTATGTTGCAACAATTGTCGTCTGTTCTATGTTTTACATGCTTCTTTCGTTTTGACATGGAAGGCCTTTTAGTCTTAGTGTCAAACAGCTTGGATACGGGTCAGCCCCCGAGTTTCTAAGGCTGAAATAATAATCGCTATCAACAACAAGGCAGTTAAAATTTACTTATAACTTTATATTTAAATCCTTATCCAGCTTCAAAATAATGTCCGCCTTCAAACAATACCATCAGCACATTTGTCAACATCGTAATATGCGTTATTCGTGGGTATTCGTGCATTTAAATATAAAACTTCAATTAAATAGAGTGCTTGGTTATTGTAGAAGTAGTTTGCTCCAGATGTTTTGAATAAATTCAAGGACACTGTGACATTTTTAACGAGCCATCCACTGATATAATAGCTGTCTGTTTTTATTGTAAATTTTAGAGATTATAATTAATAAACTGACAAATTATCTCAATTGTCTAAAACTTAACAATATTTAATGTTAACAGTTGTCTCTACAGAAACGTTTTTTAGCGCCTCTGTTACTGATGACTTTTTGAAACATTGTAAGAAATTGAGCATTTGCGTATTGCGAGCAAATGCTTTATTTCCCACAATGATTGCCAATTATCGTTTGTTATAGAGGCTCCAAAATGGCACTCCCAAAAAGTAAGCGGTTGAGGGAATTTGCAGACTTTTGTGACAAATTAGTCTACCAGGCGAAAAAAAGACTCCCTTGCGTATATTCAAAGAGCTCTTTGCGACATTACTTATTTATAGAAGTGAGTAAACAGCTGGCACCTTTTTGTCCCCAAGCACTTGCAATTCAACGTTACACTTTCACAGCTGGGTGAAATATCACGGAAAATTTCCCTCCGGGTACGGTTTCCGACAAAGTGTCGCTTCGCAACAAGTAACGAAGCCTAACAATAGGCAACAGGAAGGTACGGAGGGAAAAACGCGTTTGTTTACAGTCTCGTGAGTAAGACACCGAACACTGTCAACCTGTACAAAATGTTTGGAGCTAGTTCAGACAGACGCCGGTGTACTCGGTGTCTGATCTGGCTCCAAACTGTGTGTCACTCAAAGATAAGAATAAAAGCCAATTGTTATTAGTTCATGTTATTTGCATTGTGTTTGCGTTGCGTTAGCGTTCTAACGGTAAAAGTGGGGGAGGTAATTAAACCCAACAATAGACAACATGTAGGTAAATCGAATATCTTATACCTCTAGTATGTTGTTGACTGTTACAGTGAAAACAATAATAGTATATACCGTTTCAATGCTAGTCTAACGCAAACAAAATACAACTTTTATTGAAACGTGACAATTATCAGGCAATATTTGAATATTTTATTGATATATGTGTCAAACAGCTTGGAGCTAGATCACAAAGATCTGTGTCAAACGCGTCTTATGATATAGAATGCCGTTTATCCCATTATTTTTTGATTATTTACTCCACACACGTATAGATAATAAAATAATCTGATGAAGATATAGTTGTAAGAGTAAGGTGAATTTTGTACCTTAATGGTTTTTAACATATTGTGGGAATGAAGCACTTGCCAAGAATGTGCAAATGTTTGACTTGTTCACAATGTTTTCAAAAGTCCCCAGGAACAGAGGCGTCAACATGTGTTTCTGTGGAGTTAATTTCGCGAGATAGCAATCCGTGTACTCTATTTCTGCTTATCTGTTCATTAACAAGCTGAACACTCGATTTATAACGAGTTTGCAGTTTAGATATGCTTCATGTTGTTTTAAATTATGGTTGTGTTCCATAAAACATATTGCATGTGTAGGTTAAGCGGAAATCCCTCTCAGACTGTTTGATTGGCTTAAAACATATCACGTGGTTACTGAAAGTTGTGTAACGATTCTGACGTCATATTACATGGCCGCTTCGACAAAATTGCAGCAGGTGATACGGGGTTTTAAAGATTTATTGCTTTTCAAAAACAAACATCGGTGCTCGGTGCTATTGTGGGAAGATTTCACTAACAATGCTTGTTATTTAGGAAGCAGACACAATCGAAACTGAAGTCTGTATCTGCTTTAACTCTTTACGCCAAAGATACGCTATTTAACCTCTCTGTAAACAGATGACTATTGGAAACAAGGTTGAAAATAGAGCAAGTGCACATTATAACCAAATGCTCCATTTTTCTAAAATACGAGGGCGAGACAATAAGTGACCGATCTAACCGGTTTCTGATAATCAATATAGTCATTGTTTTCACGCATCATTGGAAGGAATAATTTAACCGGATACCCACATTTTCATGAAGGTGCCTGAATTTTTCAAAGAGATATTGTCGGATAAGCATGACAGTGACACAAAACGTGGGTTTGCCTAAAACATTTAGTACAATTCCGCAGTTGTGTACTTATGTTTTTAAAGAGAACGCAAACAAGCGAAAGCAGGAAGAATTGAACGATACATACGGTTTTTCTGCACCATCGTTCGGTTACGTCAGATATTTGATTTGATAATTCAAAAGCGGAAGAAATTGCATAGAAAATGAGAGCAGGCCTCTACGCCAAAGTTTAAGATAAAGTTTGGGACCTAGCCTAATTTGCTAAACATGGCAAAAACAAAAGGCATAACACACGAAGGTGATTCCACATTCTTACTTGATCGGTAAGGTTTATGCAACCTACCCTCCCTTTGGGTCCCAAAGTCTAATTGAGGCTCAAATGGCAGATTGAACCATAGATTGTATAAGATATTTGAAGCGTTTTAAGTCGAAGAATGATTATTTGTTCATGCGTCTTGTTACTGGATGAGACAGCGGTCCATAAATATGAGCTAGGAAATGGTACTATAAGTTTACAGCTGGATGTACCAGGATCCCTAGTGAACCAAGAAGTCAAATACATCGTCATCTGCTGGTAAGGGTGTGACAACTGTTCATTAGCATATTTAAGGGGGTAACCGTCCTGGACTTTTTACAAAGAGGTTCTTCAATAAATGGTTTTTCTTTATGTAACTTACTGAATCGTCTCAATAGTGCGATTCGAGAGAAAAGGCGGGGTAAAGATGCTCTTCCTTGAAAAGACATTGCCGTGGTTCACACTTGCAAAGTCATTGGGTGTTTAAGAGATAAACGGTGTATGAAATAATAACGTAACTCCATATATACACTTGATATGGTATATAGCAATTACTTTTGGGTTCAAACCTTGAACATATTATGAATGCCGACGCCATTTCCGGTCTGACGAAAACGTTATGGCAGCAGTTGAGGCGTAAGTTGATGGAAAGGGGCAGTATTTATTCAATTCTATATCGATGGCACCAGAACAGTGCAAGGAGAAATGCATTATACTGGAGCATAAGTATATAGAACAAAAAGAAGTCCGATAGCATCCGGAATCAGGTTAGGCAGTTTAGTTGTTGACCCAATTGACCCAATCTCGTAATTAAAAAGTCATTGACATTTGTGTTTTACGTTTTTCTAAATAATTGTCCTAGTCATTATATACTTTCACTGAACACGAGGTTATAAATTGCATGCAGGGTAATATATTTAACAAACAGTATATGACACGGACTTATTGTAAAGGTTCAAATTGTCGGGGTTCAAAATATTTTCATGCTTATTTATTGGTCAATTAAGATACCAAATAAATAAGAGGGACATGAACTTTAACTCTTTATGGTTCCAATATATAATATCTCGGCTACTACTTGCCGAAGATCGAATTAAATGATAAACAATAATACATTGTTAACGCTTTTAATTTGGGTGATATACATTGCTGCAAACAGTGTAGTTCTTGATCTGACACCGCCTTTCAAAGCGTTGTCTGATACTGAACTGCCACGTCTGTTTATATGCTCAACTGCAATGTATGTTAATAAAATCAACTGTAACATATGCCTATTGTTTAGGAAATGAGGCATTTGATCCAAACGATTATATTATCAATTTCTACAATGTTTTCAAAACAGTTAAAATGGCATTTGCATTTATCCATTTTTTGGCATTGTTTTCATCAAACATATTTCCTTGTGGTTAAGTCTAACTAGCATATGGGGAAAAGCGTTAATACGTAACAATATATTACAGACAGGCGTCTGAGTGTTTTCTCTTTCTACTGTTTCGTGTATATGCCTCGTTTCCCCTTTGTATAAACTGATCTACAATAGTTGTATGTTTGCATTGGATACGACTCTTAGATTCCCTCGAAGGCTAGTCCGATATCTTTAATGATATGTAGTTATATGTATATGCTGAATTTACACTATTGCTTATACTATTAACCTCAAAACAACGCAAACATTCACATTTAATATCAGTCTACACGAAAATGTGCCCCTGTGGACATATATATACACGGCGTTAAAGATTAATTTTACATACTCCTCCGTCAGTATCTACTCAACGCTATAAATGTCCCGCTAAATTACTTAAGTTACGGTAACGAAATTAAAATAGTAATTAACAAGACAATTTTCCGTTCTTATTTTATTCAAATAAATGTCAAATAGATTACAGCCAGATAAGACGCCGATATATTTTTGATAACATACAGGCCTGTATTAGTATTTTTTTAATTCTGAAATACTTTTAATATTAATCTTGTTTCGGTCATTTTTCTTCTGATGGGGTTGTTTTAATTTAATGATGTCATGAACAGTACGTCATTTTGTCACTGACTTCAAAAAGCATTCAATATTATATAGCCATTTGAAGAAACGACGGACAAAACAGAGTGGCAAGTGTAAAAAACTGTTTTTGATATCACTCGTGTTCTTCGCAAAGCACGTAAGTGTCATTTTGACAAAATGACACTTCCGTGTTTGTGAAGACGACAGACTAAATCTAAATCATTAAGATAAAACTGTACAAATGTTGTTTTAAGAAAGAATTCAAAGCCACTTTGAGGAGGCGAGGTTCAAACCATCCTCACAGTTATCCAACTATCTATGACGATGAGTTTGCAAACAGCTCGGATCCTCATTAAATGCCAATTTTCTCTGCGGTGATTTAGGTCCAGGCTGTTTAACAAACAACCAGAATTATTCACGAAAAACAATCGAATCGGAAGAAGATTGAAATTGCAATGTTCTTTTTGGCAAAAGGATAACTTTACATATTGTAACAATTGCATTTTTACTTATTTGCTTCTCTGTTTATTCTTGTTGTTTTCAAATAATGAAAGATGTATTTTCAGTCCGGGTTTCGGGCATAACTGGATATTTTTAATTGCCTGAAAGCAAAGCTTAACGCAGGAATTACGGGAAAAAGGTGAGCTTTAGAAAGCCGAAGCATGCAATAGATTTATGAAATTAACAAAAATGCTCGGCGGAATTAATCTTCATATAATAAGTCTTCAGATCAACAGAGTTTACCAGGTTATTAGAAACTGGCAATAGTATTAGGTAACAAATGAGTTGCAAATGTGTAGGGTTAATTCTTCGATTTAGTTTAGGTATAGTTGCATTATAATAGTTGTGTGAGTTTTTATGTCATTCTACGTTGACAGACGCAAGCATAGTCAAACTATTTTCTTGCTTTCGATTGGCAACCCTGATATAAGCATCGTATAATATATAATTTAGGGTCTTCCACTAACACGAAAGTGCCATTTAGTCAAAATAGTTTGACAGTCATTTATTGTAGACCTAGCTTAAGCTTAAACAGGCGTGTTTACTTAAGTCTTAACATGTTCCTTTCGCTTTGGTATGGCAACAATATTGATTTAAGTGTCGAACAGCTTTGATACGAGTCAGGCGACAGGTTTCTAAGGTCGCAGTACGTGGTCGCTATTAACGAAAAGGTATAATTATCATTCAGCTTCAAAAACATGAACGTCTGCTACTACTATCATCACCACATTTGTCAACGTCATGTTATATGCTTAAATGTTGGTAAAAATATGGATCGAGTGTCAAACATCTTGTATTCGGCGTCTGATTTGGGCCCAGTCTGTTTGCAATTAGTATTGTAGTAGTGAGTACATATAACAACCCGAAGCTTATTTACGCATTGAGGTTGCATTAATCAGTGACTATTTGGAAATAAATCCTCTTATAAAAATATTCGGTTTATATTACGAACGACTAGGTAATATATCACTGCACCATCCAATGAAGAAATAGCTTTCGGTAGACTTATTGCACCGACCAATTTGATACCATCAGGACCTTGTAAATAATTAGAGAGGCTGCAAAGTTATTCACAAACTACTAGTGTACGTCTTCTGCTTTGATGGTTATGTTTCAAATTTAAAGTTTTACTCTATAGATAAGCCTTCTGACGCCTCTATAAATGAATGCAGATGACTAATGAAAACACGCTAAGCAAAATTGCCTTCTGCTCAAGCTCTCGTCTGCAGCATTTGTAAACCCTGACGAACTTGATTTTAAAACTATGAAATTATTGTTTGGATGTCAAACAGCTTAGAGTTGCGTGTACACATTATTGTTCGGCAACTCGATAGGACCCAAGCTGTTTTGCCAAAGGTAACCTGCGCGACCTGTAGTCGCCACAAGGTCAAGTTTGCGATATTGTTTTCTGTTTCTGCATTAGACAGCCATCATTCAACGCCTCCCGACTTGGTTCTTAAACAAGTTGAATAATTGATTCACATCACATTTGCAATTCAGATGTATTTCATGATGTTTTAAATTATGAATTTATTCCACCCAAAAGACACCAAGTTCTTGTCTAAAATGCGTATAATTCCCTCTCAGACTATTTTTTACGGTGAGTGTGATTGGCTTAAGAATATAACTTTGAACCGGTTTGTACGCAATGTTTAACAGCTACACAAACTGGGGCGAGTCGGAGAAGATTGCTAAAATTGTCAATTTCATAAGTTGTTATGGCAAAAACAATTCGAAATCATTAACAACTTTCAATTTTCTAACAGAAAAGCACATTGTTCATTCATAGCAGAAAAAAGTAAGTTAATTATATTTATTTTTGCAATTTTTACAGTTAAAATTAGTGTAAAGTTAACTCCAAAAATGGTTTACTTATGACAGTTTTAGTATAAGACCGTTAAAATACAGAGGTGTTTAACCCTTCACTGTCTATCCCAATGGCGTCTCATCCTAACCCTAGCTGCTTGGCACTCAGCCAATTTTTGCCAAATTTTAAATGAATATTTGTATTTTAAAAATGAATAAGACGAACTATTGCGCATGCGTATACTTTTCGCGGAAGTAACGGGGTTACAACCGACAAGCTCGGGCAGTGTTAACTTTATCTGATTTGCACTCAACCATGCATATATAGAACGCATAGTTGCATTTGAACAACATTCCTGCAGTCAAAGTTAAACTACACCAAAAGCTAATTCGACAAAATGTAGTTGTGCATCGACACTCATGTAACTGACTTGTAAGCACTATAGCACATACATTATTTTGTAAACATACTTCGAGGTTCTTCAAAGTCACGTGAGTGCTGTCGACAAAATAGCACTTACGTGGTATTCAATAATTTATTGATGGTTGTTCTTAAAAGAACATATCGGTGCTATTGATGGAAGATGACACAAACAATGTTCGTGATTTAGAACGCATACATAATCTTAGGGGAGCTATCGAAATTGAAGTCTGTATCTGAATTCTTTACTCCAAGGTTACGCCTGTTAACCTCTCTGTATCAGATGACTAATGGAAACTACGTGGAAAATATAGCATTTGCTCGTTATGACCAAATGATCCATTGTCTATTTTATTAACAAAGGCATTGACATTTGCGTTTTCCGTTTTCCTAGATAATCTTCCTAGTCGTCATATCCTTTCACTGAACACGAGTTTTAAACCTGTATAAGTGGTAAAGGATATCATCGACAGTGCATGACATTGGCTTATTCTATAGTTTAAAAATTGTATGTGGGGTCTCTTTACTTCGTGATGGTGTCAACTTGAATTATGACTTAAATGATGAACAAAATTACACGTTATGTCGCTTCTAAAATTCGAGTGCAAAGTTTTCAGATCATTAACTGCAATGTGTGTTATTAAACGCATTTTGCCCCCACCCCAATCACATTGTCTTTAAACACGTTGTAGGAAATAGAGCATTTGCTCGTAACAAGCAAATAACCGATGTCTACAATGTCTGCAAAACAGTTTACAGTTGTTATTTCCTTTTGCCTAGATGTGCAACGTTTTTATAAGAGTGTTTCCTCGTGGTTAAGTCCAAATTTTAAAGAGAGTAAGTCGTTAAGAGCACACAATATGACACTCAGACGTCTCATTGTCTTCTCATTCTACGGTTTCGTGTATATGCCTCATATCCTTTATCAAATGATCTACGGTGTATTTGGTCTTGGAGGCGAAAGCTAGAATCCCATGTGGACTATAACTTAACCTTAAATAATTGTTTAGTTATATTGAAATATTTACTGAACACTATTGTACACTGTTTTTCGCAGAGACATTCAAAACAACGCGAACTTTAACATTTAGTATCAGTCAACACGACAATGTGTCTCTGAGGACATATATTCGATTAAGATTGGTTAAAACGGCGGTACAAATACACTCCGTCAGTTTCTAGTCTATGCTTAATAAGAAAAACGGTAGTATGTCCAGCTAAAACACAGCAGTAACGGAACAAATTATATAATATAAACCATGACAATTTACCGTTATTATTTATTCCAATCAATGCTTTAATCACCGGATAAGCGAAGTACGATGCTTTGTAAATGACGCTTAAAACTTTCAATAACATGTAGTCACTTGAGACGAATACAACACATGCCTGTCACCACTGGTTTAGATCGTTTGGTATAAACAAATGCATGCTCTTTTCAAGAGACTTTGGCACAAACATTTTTATCCTGATTCCGCTATTCAACACTTTATGCATGGTGGTTATTTTTGCAATCAGTTTGGATCAATATAAATCGGCGTTAGATCTGGAATCAAGCTGTCTGAAACTCGCCGAAAATATTTGATGCCGGAAAAGGGTTTTGCGAAAGTAACATATGACCAATTGCTTATTTGTTTTCTTGCAAATCCTTGCTGTATTCAGAGTATTAAAGGTTCATTTTCAGTCAGGATCTTGGGGATTAGTGGGTTTCATTTCCTGAAAACACAGCTTAACGCAAGAAGTATAGTGGGCTTAAGGAAATAGACGAATGCAAATCAATTGAGACAAAGTTTCACAAAATGACGGGCGGATATATTTACATTTTGAGTGAGTAATCATAGATACAAAGAAGACGTTTAACATTTAACAAATGCTCAATGCACTGAATATAATAAATCTGGAAACAATATTGTTATATATGAAACTTTAACCCGCTCAATAGCTCGTCTGCTTGATTTTAAAACCGACTTTCTTGTGAACATTTTGACTATGTTATACTGGCTTATATACAAGTCGGAAGCCGAGTTGCTCTGCGTCGGATATGTTTACATACATATTTATAATTAGTATCATAAAATGGAAAGTGGTTAAAGTTTACAGCTTGATGTTCCCAAGCGGATCACTTAAAAGTGTTATGTGGTTATAGTTTGCAAAATAAACTATACGTATACATACTTGGCTACTTATTTTTTTCCAACGTTTAGATTGAAATATCAATGTAAGTAGACTGTAACATGATTATAAACGGCCGGCCATATAGCGGGTTGTATTAAGGTTAGGATTGCCCAAAGCCTAACTTCAGGCAGATGATAATGACAAGCGGCTAATGTCTGGATTTATTGAGTTGTCATTTTGCAAATAAGGATGTTCAATGTCACACTTTATTCTGGATAAAGCCAGTGTACTTTCATACGTTTTTACTTTTCGCGTGAGACACCCTAACGTTGGAGCAATAAAGAGTTCCTTCCACTGTATGAAAGTAATTGTTTCATAAGGGACAGCTTCCGACAAATTTTATATACGCAGGAAATAATTAAGTCTAACAAACGGCAACATGTAGGTATACAATCGAATACCTTATACTACAAGTATGTTGTTACCTGTTTCGGTGAGTGAAATGCTAGTATGTACCGATTCAACGCTAACGTAACTCAAACAGCATATCAACTTTATATGAAAATCGACAATTATCTGGACATGTTTGAATATGTTATCTTATAAGTGTCAAACGGTTTGGAGCTAGATCACAATGTTCTGTGCCTGACACGTCATATGATATAGAATAGCGTTTCTCCCATTGTTGCCTAATTCTTTACTCCACAAGCTATATGTGAATGTTTTTGAAAATAGTGTGAGAAATATTACAGCTAAGCCTTATTTTATCAAAATATTTCATTGTTCTGCTCTTTCTTCGCCGCAACTTGAAACAGTGTATTTGTCGTGTCGGTGTAGAATGTTGCTAATTTTAGCTAAACATTATTTCATTTTAATGCTCTTTCATCGCGGTAGCTTGAACCAGTGTGACTTTGGTGACGGTTTAGATTATTGCTAATTTTGGCCTGCATGCGTTTTTTTAATATGTTTTGCATTTGTGCTACAGCTGGACCTTATTTCATCAACATATTTTCTTTTTCAAGGTCCTGTTATCTCTATTCATTATTTAGTTTCCCTTTTTTACTTCATATATTGAAGTATAATTTAACCGAGTGTCGATTTTACAACATAACGTCATTAGTAGATATTGTGTGTTTCCTTCGTGTCTCTAACCTTGGAGTCGTTCCCCACTTTATAAACGCTTCTAAGAAGGGTTAGGTAAGATGTCGGAGACTCAGTCTGCAGGATCTTTTATTCTACTTTTTAGGGTTAATTTCGAGATAAAGCATTCCTTGTTCTGTAGAACTGTAGTAGGATGCCATGAATCAAGGTTTCGCTTAAACGTTTATAATAATGTTGAACAATTGATGCAAACCACATTTGCAATTAAGTAGCGTTTATGATGTTTTAAATTATGATTTGATTCTACTTTCACGACCAGGCTACGCGGTTATCCCTCTCAGGCTATTGGTTACGGTGAGTAATCCATACCATACGTTCAACAGAGGCAAACGTTCCGAAACGTTTTTCGAGTGACGTTTTTCGTTCGCCATAGCAATTGAACGGTTTGGTTTGGATTTTGAAAAAACACTTTTCCAAAACTACGATACAAACAATTTTACTGCGCGGGCCAAATGCTCGTTTGTATTTGGCATATTTTCCGTGGTCTGCTCTCTGCTTTGTCTATCATTTCATACATTTTTTTGATAAAAACTTCTAATATTATTCCAGTTTTAGGGAGATCCCACTTATTATGTCAGTATATCCAGGTGTCGATGAATACAAGGTGGTGCTATATACAACTTTTAAATGATGAATCAACTTCAAAAACCATTAGTGAATATAGCGGGTATACAGATACACTCTGGGTCTTCGGTTAAAATTCCACAAAATATTTCTAATTTTCCTGCACTCCAACCTGTGGTACGATTAAAAACACTTAACCTACAAGCG
>JAULCE010180863.1:0-10641 GCA_032359355.1 Macoma nasuta | reverse complement strand
TGCTCAAAAAGAGAAATTTTCGAACATATTTAAATAAGTAGGTATTCGTCATCTGTTGTTTTTTTGTTTAAAAAAAAAAAACACACACACACACACAACAAAACAAGGGAGAATATTTTCAACATATTTCGAGTTGCTACGCAGCCAGATTTCAGACAAGGGTGATGGACATGTCACGAAGATTAGATTATATAACATATTTAGTATTTAAACGGTCACGACAACTTAATACGGACTAGCTCACAGATATCAGTCATGCTTCTTCGAGGATTGGTGCTATTCTGCTTGGTGCAAGGTAAAATATTGCTTTCGAATCTTCTACAAAGCTCTTAAACCCTTTATGTTCTGTATATGATTGTTTAATCATTTCGTTCATATATATGTCTTTCGACACCTATGTAACAGATGACCTTTGCCACATAGTGGAAAATGAAGCATTTGATCATTATGATCAAATTGCGATGCCCCATTATCATCAAAGTTTTTTCAAAATGGTTCAAAATCGATGCTTTCCTTTCTTAAAGAAAATATTTTTATATATGTGTCTAAACATAGTATTTAGAGAAAATGGTTCAGCTTATCAGGGTTTTACTATTTGCGTCTGTTGAAGTTTGCGGCCAGCAGAAATATTCAAAATAGATTCATCTGCACTTTATCTTTGAGGTCGTTAGCACGTTGTCAACAATTATTGATCCTAGCGTTTGAATTAGCTACGGCGAACCGTTGATCAGTGATCACTCTGCAAACAATGTGGGCGCCTGGCCCGGAACCAATTATGCGCATATGCAATATTCCGTCTCCTTCATTTTCAAACTTCACAAATTAACGTAAAATTTTGCAAAAGTATTGGCCAAGTGTCAAACAGCTTAGAGTTATTCGGCGTCTTATCCTGATCTAAGTTGTTTGCATATGACAATATGGTTCGGGTTAAGCTGTGAATTGGGTTAAGAATTACCGACGAATTATTCCAAACCATCTTGATTTTGGAAGAAAAGCTGTTCCGCCATATGTTTGCCTTATTATGTGTATGTCATATATACCGTCCGTTGCGACCATACTGACGCAATGGAAACGTATTGTTTAATTCAGACACCAAGTAACTACATTAATTCACATGGCCAATTATTACTAAGCAAATTGTTAAAAAAACAATTATTGTGATGAAACCTGAAAGTTGACATGTACATCCGTAGTCGCTACTACAATCACATTTTAAAGGGTCGTTTAATTTATGAATTTACTATTATGGCACTAACTTAATGAAGTTAAACTTTGGGCGGCCATCAACTAAGCTTTCTATCACAGACGATATTTATGACAGGGGGTCACATAATACAAAACAAAAGTAACACAGAGAGCTATTTTCAGAGCGTATTGCAATACCTTCGGTCTATATTAATTGACCAGCTGTATTAAATACCATACATGCTTCGTTTATGAATGGCTGCTCGATACAGATTTAACTTTACTATTACACAGTTACTCTTAACTGGTATGGAAACAAGTCAGTATCTTGGCCATTGGCCATTTTACCGGGCCTTAAATACCATAACGTCTGCATGATATAACAAAATGATTTAATTGTCGGTGTATAAATTGTTATATAACTACGCAAATGAGAGAGAATCACTAAAGTATATTATTTATACGTGCTGTTTAGCTGTTTGACATTATCATGTTAAGTATTGAATATATGTTTCTCCATTTAATTACTTGTTTAATTACCACGCATATACAGTACAAGCATATTTGAATATTTTGAACTGGATAAAACTAGAATTTATACCGAATTATGTTTTGTTGTACTTATTAGGAAGATCATATAACGCATGTTCTTCATGATTTCCTATAGGATGGATGTAAACGTTGCCTTCGGATTTTCACATGTAAACACGTCGTACTTGGAATATGCATATATCTTCGTGCTACAAAGTATATTTACCGCGATGCAGTTGTTTAGTGTTGACGTGGATTAAGATCTTAATCTAGGGGTCTTCAGTTTTTTCCCCAACCGGACGAAGTATTCTGTATAAAGTTTTGACCGATGTATCATGTATCAGTGCTGTTTACTGAGTTTACTTTCAAAAATGACTAGGATGGTGTCTGCGTTCCGCTGTCTCCCTCTCTCTTTGATATTCAATTTGCCCAAAGTTGGCAGAAACTGCTGTGAATAATCAAAATCAGAACAAAACAACCGACTACTTGTTACTTTTATAGCAAACATCACCTTCAATAGGCACTGCCAGTACTTTGATTGAAGACGCTGACGCTAGTGCAGAACGCCCTTTAACGATTTACTCTATGAAGACGTTGATAAAAGGGCAGAATGGCTCTTAACCATCTACTCTATGAAGACGTTGATAATAGGGCAGAATGGCCCTTAACCATTTACTCTATGAAGACGTTGATAATAGGGCAGAATGGCTCTTAACCATTTACTCTATGAAGACGTTGATAATAGGGCAGAATGGCCCTTAACCATTTACTCTATGAGGGTAGAGCGGCCCTTAGCCATTTACTCTATCTGGTCTGGTATTCACCAACGCTTTCTCAGACTCAATTCTCAATAACATCTCCAACCTTTTTGTTTGGGGTTAAGTTCTACAAGAATGGTAGAAGCTGTGCTCCAAACAAAAAGGTAAGAGACTATTCTCGGATTTCGATTTCGAGTCTGAGAATAGGTTGAGAAATCAAGACCATGCATTTTGGTCTTGTTCACAATAAACGTATTTGATGCATATATTATTATTTAGGAGAAAGGAGAACACACAACTTGAATGACTGTGAGTATACTTGCGAAAAATGGAGCATTTGCTTGTAATGTTTTCGCAAAGTTTAAATATATACTAGTATATTATATGTCACAGAGGCGTCAAAGGACGTAACTACCGAAAAGGGGTTGTCACGAGGCCCATTGTCGTTCTTTTTAGCAGGGTTGTCGATTAATTAACCGCTTACGTCTTTAGTTATACAGGGACGTAGTGAACATTTACTTTTTCAGCATTTGTTGGCGCGGCAGTGATCAAGCCGGACGCGTGTCCACCTGTCATGTGCTTCGCGCTGTATGACCCTGTGTGTGGCACAGATGGAACTACATACAGTACGTAAAGAGTGAATACTGACAGGGATTAACCTACATGCGGAAGCTGCATCCTTATGGACAACACTAGTGATGGATGTTGTTGTGGCTCTTCTATACAATAAATACGTATAGCTGCTTTCTCAGATCAGGACAAACCGTTACCCGTACTTGCCAGAAGCTGTACATGTATGACTGTCACTTAAAGATATTCTGCAGAGTCATGACCAGCCCCAGTGTTCCCAATAGGCGTGAAAGTAACATATACATGCATAAAGTAGCGCAGCTGGTTAACTCTCTTAAGAGATGCCCTGATATACTCAAGGGATAAGTTTAATATATGCTGAACACATACAAAAGATGACAGTAAATCCACGTGCCACACAATTTAATACGATCTGTGTCTATGATGTTGGCCAATGTCATTTTTAAGGAAAAAGAAGCAGACGTAAATAACACAAACAGACAAATAACCATTGTTTGAATGTTGTACCCCATTTAAAATACTATCCTGAGGGACGGGCCTTTATTTAGCTTTTTCGTAATACATATACTGGTAAAGTCATGCTTTTCTTGAATGGCTGGCGATAACAGCTTAGTCACGATTGGCTGCTTCAGTATTGCTTTAATTCCTCGAGCTATCATCGTGCTCTTTCTTAATATGTCATTTTTTTTATTTCTGGGGTAATCTTGATTGCCTCTGCACTTAAAGTTTTACTGACATGAAATTTCTAGTTGAAACTAGCAGTAAAATATCAATGTTGTGGCAATAAAATTCAAGTGATGCTTTAGGCTGAAATATTGAGATTAAGTGAATACTCAGATCGAAAAGATTTGTGAAAGCCAGATTAGTAGATAAGGCGGAAGCAGAACTAACAGAGCATCTCCATGCTCGTTGTTTGCATGTAGATTTCAGTTGAAATTCGCTTCATTATAAATTATATAAGTACTGTAACTTGGCGTCTTACTCGTCTCGAAAATGTTTGACACTTATAGTAATATGTTTTACAAATCGATGGCTTAGTAGAAAACTATTGTAACTCCTTCACATTTGCGAAGGAGTTACAATAGTTTTCCACTCAGCCATCGAAATATGGTCAGAAAATTGTCATTTGTCCATAGTATTTGCATTTCATTTTAGGCTGCAATAGCGTTGACACGTTTGCTCCGACTGCAACTAACTCCTTTACTGGCAGAAGCAATTCTGCGCATGCGTAATATTTCGTCTGCTTCATTTTCAACCGTCACATATTTACTTATGTGTTGACTTTTATATGCTATCTATGTTGTTTTTTCTTCAGGTAACAACTGTATGTTACAAGGAAACAACTGTCATGGTGACGTCCTGCTAGCTCACAAAGGACCATGCACAGTTTAACCGGACATCCTCTGCCTTGGTGTTATTTTATTTGTTACTATTTGACGAGTAAATAAAGTAATATAAAACCTGTCTGATTGTGAAACTCAATTCCGGCTACATTATTTGTAAAGGTGTGGATACCTTTATATATATATTATTAAAAGTTTCGCAATATACTATATTTACGATAAACGCATAACGTCTATATATTATTAATATCGAATATTGTAATCAGTCTTTTCACGACTATAGTCGTGATGGTTATCATTTGAAACAGTTTGGATCCAGATCAGACGCCGATTAAATCTTCGTCTGATCAGGATTTGAGGTTATTAAAACCGATATTAACTCTGTGCTCAATACTGGAAAATTCAACCTTTTGCAACCACTTCAAATCACAATATGTTTACAGCTCGACTGATGTTTAATGTATACTTGTACAATTATATAGCTCAAACGTGACCAAATCTGATCACTAATGTTATTTTGAGTACATGTTGTAAGAAATAAACAGTGAGTTCAAAACTGAGATTTGAGCACGGAGCTAATTTTAAAGTTGCATAACCTCTGGGCCTGGATCAAGCATGCATGGTGAATGAGACTAAAAGTAACAAATGGAGAAATTGTCATCATTCGTTCTTCTGTCGTGAACCGTTGGTAAAACAAAAGATCAGTTGAACCCTATTGGTCTCATACTGACAAAACCTCACAAAGTGGCAACAACCGATAATAGGGCTACGTGTGCATAGCTTCAATTAAACCGCCTTATCTTCAACTCGATTTGGTCGAATTTATGCTTGAATTCAAACTAATGTCTGAACGAAAATCAGATTTGTTTGCTTTGTTAATACGAGCCAAAGTTTGGGAGGAATGTCTTTATTAGTTTTCGCACAACGGTGAAAAACGCCTGGTGTAATTCGAATTCAGTGTAAAAGATTGAAGGCTGTGCGTTAACTCTTTCGGCGCCAAATTTAATATTGTCAGTTGGGACTACTTTCAGATAAAATATTATAGCTTAATTAATCACAGAGACGATTAAATATTTATTGTATATTCCGAAACTGTTGATACGGGACTAAAATTTGTTGCAAAAAAGTGAAGTCCCAGATCAGGGACTGCACTATTTTCAATGGCGCATTTAGGCGACTTTGGCGGTGAAAGAGATAATCGGTCATGACTTTACCTCCAGGACGTTAAAAGTTCGCTCCCTACGTCCGTTCCACACACGGCTTGCTAGGAACCCCAGCACGAAAAACACGAAGGCTGTCACAAGTCCCACCGTGACCACGACTCCGACACTGGCGCCACCTGAACCGTCATCGTTGTTCTAAAAATAGACAAGGGAATTACAGTCAAACCTGTATTCAGTGGCAACTCAGAAATAAGGCATTTGTGATATTTTAAGACAGGCGGTCATTTAATGCACAGCAAAAGTAATTCAGAAAGCTCTCAAAAGAGCTCTCTGCATTACTTTCGTTTTGCATTAAGTGACTACCTGTCATTGATAGTCGCGTTGATACCTTATTTGGTGGCCGCTCAAGACAGGTTTGACTGTACATGTAACTCCAGTCAATAACAACAAAACGAACGTATATATCAGGTTCGGATGCAACTCCAGTAAAAAAAGAGATTTGCTAACACACCGTGCCCGCTACTTACGACTGGGATGATAATTGCAATCAGACTAGAGTCGGTAACTCGGTATGTGATCCAACCCAGGCTTCTTGAAACACATGCAATAGATTGACAAAATACATTGCGAATTCAACGAAGTATTAAACAATGGAGCAGACGACAGTTTTAGCAGGCGAAACGTTTAGCAGCGGGCTACGGCTGGTTGGTTCCGTTATGGTCCTCGGCACTCGAAATAAATGATCTACAGTCAAATCTATATTATTCGAAGTTGTCGGAACTATTTTCACAGGTTCGAACTTCGGGTGCTTCCGACTTGTGAAAATAATCCCCACAGCCATGATATGATTTCAGAAATCAATAACAACATAATCTTGGTTCAGCTAAAACAATAAAGTAATTCTCGACGTTTACAGCTACCGGGCCCCATACGTTAACTTCATAAACAGTTCGGGACCTTGGTCGCCTAAAGGCCGCTTTGCGAAAAGTACAGTCCTAGATCAGAGACTGCCGTCTGATCAGAAACTGCGCTTTTTGCAAAAATAAATAAATTCCGACGTTAACATTTTCGAAAAAGTCAACGTTTATTTATTGATCTCTGTTATTTCTTTCTTTAAAATACCTAATCTTTAACTAGTTGCACCTAATGCAATTATACATTATTACAACGAAAGGGTAAACCACTACTAATTTAGATTTTTAACGGGGCGTTATTGCCCAACAGTTACTGTACATATCATGTCATATTCCTTTCCTATTATCTGTTTCTACAACGTCTGCCATTGTCTAATTTAGTAATTCAGAGGATCATGCTTTAAACGATTTCACGAGGACTCTAAGACTCGATTCGTTCTATCCAAATTTCGCTATATGCATTTAAACTGTGCAAGTGTGCACCATTTTAATAGTAGAAGTATTGATTGTAAAAGCCATTCACAAGTTTTCTAATTTGTAGGCATCACTAAAAGAAGCCGCTTTGGGAATAAATTCGTAATAATCCGAGTTATTTTCTTCTTGAAAATCCGTACTGCATTTAATTCCCCTGGAAATACCAGCTCATTAATCATGAAAGTTTAGTGTACGGATCGTAAAACTGTAAAACGTATAAATTTGGTGTAAGAACACGCACTTAACAGCAACCGTCTGATCAATAAGGCACTTCACACATACAAGTGGATGTCCAATGCATCAGGCGTAAATTAACCAGCAGCTATCGCTAGAATTTCGTCTGCTAAATAATATTCTTACATGCCTAACAGTGTTTTATAGGGACTTCTCAGTGAAAGAGAATCCTATAATTTTACTGCTGGCAGTGAAATGATAACTTTTAAACAGTGAAATTATAACTTTATTTTAGTGTAAATTTTGGTTTTGATTTTTGAATATATGTATATTTTTTTTTTGACTCATATTGTTTAATTACATTTTTTTCTGGTATTATAGTCAAACATTTTGACCGTTTGTTTTATCATAATTTTTTAACTTTTTTTCCAAATTTTTCTTATCTATAACTGTCTAAACTTTAAATTTCCGACTTTGCTTCATTTTTTTGGTTAAGTACCGCAAAGACAAGTTGGCGATTTATACCGCACTAATTTTTACCGGTGTTAGAGTACAAATTGTCAACGGATTCGAACGATCGTTTTCAAAGTCGCGTTGTGGTTTACATTTTGTCGCTGAATAAAGTTTTACCGACTTCCTGAGATTGTTTGACTGATTTATTGTGTTTTCTATGCTTTTACGATATAGAAATCAACTTGGGAAGCGATTGATATCGTGTTTGATGTGCTAAATGACGACGATTCAAGGAAAAAATAATGGGTGGGGGGTAAACATTACTTTTTGATCAAAATATGAGGAGAAAACTTAAAACCTATTAACGAAATGTCGAGGAAAAGAGATTATGATGATGACAGGATAAATCGAATAACAGGTCAGTGCCGTAGATGGAAAACTTTTTCATCTACGGCACTGACCTGTTATTCTCTATATAATAATCATAGCAAGGTGAACCCGTTGCACATGCACTGGAGATGTAAGATAGTGCTGCTGGAGGGCAACATTACGTTGTAGACACGTTGGCGTTCAATGAGAAGACACATAGTTACATAAAACCTTAGGAAAATCTACAATCCTACAAAAGGATCATTTTGATGTAAAGTATAGTAAAAAAAAGTATATACTTGTTTTTAAAACCGCTTTCAAGTCCGATATTTACAACTTAGCCACCGGTTCTAATACATGTTAAAATGATCAAAACAAGGAGGCGCGTGGCCATAAATCTGTATATAATGCAAAGTTCAATAGATAGACCAGCTATAGTGTCTCATTAGCAGTGTCTCGCCTGGTTGTTCTTTACCGCTTGAAAGCCGTCAGGTGTTACAGTCAAGTCTTTTCCATCTATCCAAACAATGTTAATGAAAACCAGGCATCACGAGATATGCCATTCTGTATCACAATACATGTATTTGCAAAAGGATAATGATAAATGGTAAATCAAACCTTTTCTGCTGCCTATATAAATATTGTTGTATGCAACTTATTAAGATTAGAGTTCTGAATAAATTGGAGCAGATATTATAAGTTATTCGGCGTTTTACCAAAAGGCCGTGCAATGTCTTTATTATCACTCAAAGCTAATATCATAAGATTAGTTAAACTTCAATACTTTCTTCTCCGTCGTTCTAGGTATTTCCTTGTCCTTGAGAGGGTTATTGTTGAGTATTTGATCGAAATCCGTTTAGAATAGAACGAGCTGTAAGGTTTTATATTTCGAATCAATAGGACTAAAACCCATAAAACCACGTGATCGGATCTGATTCCGTACACCCCGTCTGAGATCAGTGAATAGTCTCATACAAACTGTCAAGCAGACCACTTTAAATCCGATATATCAGTTCTTCCGAAACATTTTCCACCCACATCTCGCTCTGCTCCGGTGGTCCTATAAATAAGTGCAAAACGAAATAGTTTACGTGTCACAAAGCGGTTGGAAAGAACGTCCCTGCTGATTAGTAAAACATTGCAATATTTCTGCATGCTCCTATCAGAATTATTCTTTTTACCTTTGTACGCTGCTGACGAATTGATGATACTTGTTACGGTAAACAATACAAACAGTATGAGCAGTTTGTAATAAACATTCGCAAACTTATCTGAAATATTGTACAGTCGTTGATCTTTGTAGAAGCCGTTTTTTGCAGTCTACAATTTGTTTCGCGTGTTTGTTATATGACGCTCCGTAATCCCTTAACATGACACTCATTTGTTTCATATTTTGAAAACAACAGTAGTTTGTCTTATTTAGTCATGTGCATTTTATCATTTCCTTAAGTGTAAGATGAAATACAGGCTCTCTTGAATAGTGCTGCTCATGGGAGTTCGGCATCTTTAGTTTATTTGTCTAACATCAACTAGTAAGCATTTTTCTCTGTGAGGAAATGCGAATGATTACCAAGATAAAGACAGCAGACAGTTCGATTAATGTTTGTCCGATAGAGAAGAACAAGGCTAGTCCTCTGGGAACGAGCCTTCGTCACCAGTCAAAAACAATTACTCAGAAACACTGCAATAAGCGAATCGTTTATCGTACGAGGAAAACCTATATTTGACAACAGTGTAAGGAATTGGCTAAGTTAAGTGTGATCTCCCTCACAAAACCGCACAGTTTCCTTTTTAGTTGTACTCAACCTGAAGTATGCATTGGCAAATCAATAGGTTCCTTGCAACTATGTGAATCAAAATGATACCAAGTCAACGTTTTGACACATACTGGATATTTCAAGCGTGCTGAATAAAAACACAAACTCACCCATTTGTACTTATACAATCTGTACCACATCGTAATACTAAGTATACTTTGTTATTGATGATATCTCAAATATCATGGGGTGTTTTTTTCTTTCCAGAAATAATAGCTTAAAATCAAACCAGACTTCATTACAACTACCGTTGGTCATAACTTCTTTTACACGGAATCGGATGTTTAAACATTATATTTCATTAGAATTGCTATAAAAGTTTTTCAGTTAGATATTGTCTTTAATGGGTATATTTGCAGAACCACTGACAGTTATACCACGAATCTTGATAAGAGTAATAATTACGCAAATACTTTTTGCAGACTACCAGAAACAAATATTATAAACAGACATTTTAGTTCTCAAAAACTATGTAATAAAACTATTTTTTGATATACAAACTAATTGTTTTAAGCCTAGTCGTTCTGACCACGTGCCATCTGAGCAACACATGCGCATGTCTGGGGGTTTAGCTCCACTATTAATTAGCCGGGAGATGCGAAATTACTACAATACTGTCGAAGCGAAGTAAAACCCAACAGAGAAAGAGATTAAGATAATGACCAAAACGTTTATCAACAGCAAATTGTATTATATTTCTTTTGTAACACCAAAACAAATTGTTACAACAGCAAGACAAAAAACACGTTCTTAATCGTCGCTAATTGTACCGAATCCTGGGGCCCGTTTCACCAACGGTAGTACTACCTATCGTAAACTGCGATCGTCGTAAATCGGTAGTACGATAAGAAAAGCGTTTCACTAAACTT
>JAULCE010180752.1:0-11616 GCA_032359355.1 Macoma nasuta | reverse complement strand
ATGTCTAGCTTGACATCTGGTATAGATCTACACTGTTTGAACTGTCTTAAGGTTGGAAATCGCACAGCAGCGCTCATGTAAACCCTGTTGTGATCTTAGTGTCTTCAGGTCCAGGCACAGGTGCCACCATCACGTTTGAAAAAAAAACGTTTTGCATACATAACACACCTCACAGTCATATTTCGCCTTGCACCTTCAAGTATTTACCGACTGTCACCTATCCAAGTAGACAAGAAGGTCAACCAGGCCACGCCACATACAAAACAAACAGCCACCCGAACAACACGAAAAAGTTCTTTCTCAGCACACACACACACACACACACACACACACACATACACACACACCCAAACATACGCAACATATCGGAGACACACAAGGACAGATAACAAACATAAGACTAGGATGAAGACAGGCAGCCTTGTATATATTCTTAACCTTCTGTTTAAAACAAATGTACCCATATGTCGCATCACCAAATTAGACTTCTTGCATCATTCTGGGATCGCATAATCGTACATATCTGAAGAGCTGTCTTATAATTTTAATCCTTACCCAATATTCCTCTGTGGTCAAAAAATACGGTACCATCTAGCACACACCTTTCAATTTATTAACCTTGAATGCATATATACACCGTGATTATTGTTTGACAAGTAATAAAGATACCTGAAGGAGCATGGACTTAACAAATCCCCCTCATATATCAAGCTTGTATGAAATTGGGTTTGTGTGGAAAGGTATAACATTACCGACTTTATGTGAGTCCATTGAAAACAAGTGCATTAGCCAACTTCCGTCAGTGAAGGGATTGAAATATCATCAGAAAGAATATATAGTGCATGAAACTGACGAATTAGCTAAGTCATTTGCATAACCAATAAATCAGCACGATTTCCATGCATCATACGATGAACACATGCACTTGATATCTTCACTACCGGAATCCATTATGCGCATGCGCAATATTTCTTCTGTTTCTTTTTAAACTTCACAGACTTACTTAACTTTTGGCAAAATATTAACCGAGTGTCAAATAGATTAGATCCGGATTTGATGCCGAGTTACTGGGCATCTCATCCGTATCTAAGCTTTTGCATATAACATTTGTTCGGAGTTAGCAGTGAATGTATTAAGCTGAATGGTATGAACACATTATAGCACATATAATTCAACTAAGGCCAGTCGTTATAAATTTTGTTTTTCTAATAGGTGTCTACAGTTGTAGCGGTTTTTTTTTAAATAATTTTGTTTCAGATGAAACATCGATTTACACTCATCTGGACGCACCCTTTTGAAGCTAAACGCATTTTTCAAAACATGGCAGGCAACACATAAAATCTATTCAGAAAATTGCAACGATAATTTTCCTCAGTGTTTTTACTTCTCAAATCATTTATACAGTCAAACCCTAAGCAAGTAACTAATAACGATGTACTATTGGTCTTCTCGATAGTTCCTAATCAGTTCAAACGCAATGTAGAAAGCTTCCTCTAGAGTTTTCTACATGGCTTTAGTTCTGCATTAAGCGACCAACTGCCTTAAGCGATCTCCGTGGATTCTAATCGAATGACCGCTAACACAGATTTTACCGTACTTTTCAGAGTGTATAGACTACCTTACTGCCGGGAGTGGCTATATAATGAACAGAGACTTTCCCATCGGTTTTCCGCCCACTAATTGTTCCTGGCAGATAACGGCACCGGACGGTTGGAAGGTGGAGATAGACTTCAAGAACATCAGCCTCGCACCGCCCTCGAACTGTGAGCGGAATTACGTAACAGTAAGTAATCGTACGACCTTATGAAACACATGTATTCTTCCATTCTCTTAGAAAGTGGGTTCTTATAAAGTTGCAAACAGTTTAGACTCCAGTAACTGGAAGTAGAAGGAATACTGTTACTGATCTGACTAGTGTTATTTGAATAAAAATAACTTTGAACAAATTTTCTACTAAAATAAGTTACATGTTGTTTTTTCTAAAAAAAGCTATATACTCAGATTAAACACAGACTCAGTTTAAACAATTTTATCGTAATTAAGCAGTATTAATTTGATAATAGTCGTCGTTTTCACGAAGTACACTTCAACAATACAAAACAACAGTTATTGGCATTAAATGTATAAATACACTTCTAGCCTATATACAGTAATTATATGGACATGGGCTTCATACATCTTTTTATTTAAAGAGCAATTAAAGAATTTTTCCTCTCTTTTATCATTATTATACTAACACTTTAAATCCTGATCCACTGCCCGATAGCAATGCAATAGAATCCAAAGTGTAACATTGAGTTAAACGAAGTCACGGTCGATCGATTTTTACTTTTATGAATATCAACTTTATCTTCCTCACTCGTGGAGACAAACAATCATGATGCAGCTCCAAACTGGATAGATTCTAAATATTACTCAGAGTTTTCAACAAATATGCGGCATATTCTGATTGAACTTTTAAATGTCAACAAAATATTATGGCTGATTATTCAGTGTGAACTCTAAATAAGTAGGACGATAACCTCCGGCGATCGTTGCATGTTTCTGGTGTTATCGACCGCTGAAATCCTTCCGTCACCTTTCAGTATGTAATTTTACTTTTGGATAAATAGAAATTATTTTACAGCAAATATCATTCTCTTTTCTACCCGTAGACAGGTAATTATAACTACTCATTAGATCGAGTACTAAAACTTTCACCTTCACTAATATCATTCAATTTAGAAACCTCTGTAAAGTAGATCAAGAATATTATCACATTTAACCATTACCACTAAATATTTTGCTGCAGACAACAAAACTCGTTCAGCGGCAAAATGAAGATAGTATTCCTGAGTGAGTTAGAACTAGTTTGCCTGGTGAAATGATGGGCGACTTGGAGAATTGGTGTCGGCGATTTCAAAAGGATGAGTGTGTCGATTTGTTTGGGTATAGGTGTTAGTTCATATAAGAAAGTATTACCCAACAAGAATACAGGAATGGATTTTTTAAAATTTATTCCAAACAATCGAGTTTTTACATTGAAAGATAGTGCAACATTTTCTTGACAGACATTGATGAGTTTGCGTCTACAATGTTTGCTAATGCACTATTAAGTACTAATGTGGATTAAAGGCATAAATGAATGTGCGTCAGTTTCTAGTAACTATTGTTGACCATCAACTGAAACCATCGCGTTTACAGCAGATTCTTAACATTACAAACTCTGTGTGGCTTAAACTTCAACATATTACAGGCATAGACACCGTCATAGACACATGTCGAAAAGATGGGTAATTTTTCAATTGATACCCAAACTCGATTGCTGAAAGTGTAACAGAATTCGTTCGGAAATAGTAACATTCATTTAATATGCGAATGATGTAAGTGTAGAATTCGGTCAGCTGAATATTAAAACTGCCTTTCCCTCATTCGAATCCAAGCTGTTTGACACTCGGCCAAGGGTATGACCAAATGTCGAGGGAGTGTGTTAATTATCAACCGGAAGTAAACACAATGCTGCGCATGTGCAAAACATTATTGGCAGTGAAGGGGTTAATATTAGGGATTGAACCGACTACCAAAATCAATAATCGATTAGTCGATAGCCGTTTCGATCGACGAGTCGACTACTCGATCGGACATTCTGATCTTTTTTACACTACCTATTTCTACACATCGTCTTAACAGTGTACTTTAGATCTATCTGAATGCAAGCTTATATTTGAACACCTGTGCCATAAATCACCATTTCCGTCCGACATGCATAAGTTAATGTTACAGACGAACAAACCGACCGGAGAACAGATACAAGACAAAGCCGAAAGCTAGTCGAAAATAAAAAAATTAACTTCAGTTGTGTTTGTGTTTGTAAACTGACACGCGTTTGTTTTCGCAACTCTTAAAATGTGTCTGTGTCACCTTTGAGCTCAACTTATCTCAAAGTAGTTTCAAACCTATCGGGAGCGTTCGGAAAACAATGGAAATTCAGGGATGAGGTATAATAGTATGCTATTAACGATTTCGAATAAGCAGAAAAATGCGAGAAAACAGCCACGCCGCAATTCTCTTAAACATCAGTTAGGCAGAAGGAGGACTTCATATGAATAAATCAACAGGAAAAATGAAGGAAAACTACAACAAACATTGTTACTTAACATTTTAATATTCACCGAATAGCAGTTGTCAATAACAACGGGTGTGCGTGATAAATTACAAGTTGTAATACTTGGTCAAACCACGGATTTATATGGATAAGTCCGTGCTCAAATTTGATATAAAATGCAATAACATATTGTTTCCAATTAAGACGCCCATGCTATAGGTGTTTGATCTGAATCCAAAATGGTGTAAGTACAAGTGAATATTTGATTGTCCTTCGAAAATTTAAACTGTAAGCAAATTTTATTTTTAAATTCATCTATTTAAACATGGCGTTTGCAGATCTGCGATAGCTGAGCAGACGAAATATCTCTCAGCATAAAAAAGATAATCAGCATATAATCATTTCTCAGAATAGCCCGCTCAGAATATTTATTTAGGCCACTAACCTGTGGTTACTTGTTTGACAATCAACAATAGTGTTTGTTTTATGATAACCAATGCTTACGACTGACCGTTTAAATTGAAACGCTTTTGGTTGACGGTAGGCGTTGAAAACAAATGGCATGATCTTAATTGTATTTATTAGAGGGGGTCCACTTCCCGAGCTTACATTTTTGTCTGATTGTGTAAATTACTAACAGCTACCGATACGAAGGGTTTAAGACAAAGGGTCTCTGAATTATTGTGCTTATCAGAGGGGATTAACACACCACATGTCACCTATTTGTCGAACTGTCTCAAAGTTGGTCAAACTCCGATAGTTTACACTTTGAAAGAGGTGTCTGTTTATTATTTGTTTTAATTTCATTTTTTTCAAGATGTTTGAAATTGTTTTGAAGTAGTCGAATACCAATTTTGATAAACGTTACTCGAAAATATAATCGACTAGTCGACTAATCGACTAACCGGTTCGATCCTTAAGTTTTTTTTATATCATATACAAATTTAAGCCTTATACATATCAATTAGAGTACTTAAATGTCCAGCGAGCAGTTCTTCTCCAAATGCTTTCGAGTTTAACACGTTGGTTGCCACAACTGCTTTCTTAGTTAACACTTGAAACAATCATACTGCATTTGAGTTAACCGGTTAACCGTGTTTCTTTCACCTAGTCATCTTTAAAATGCTCTATCGTTCTTGAAACGGGGATTTTATCAGGGAAACTTGGCAGGACCATCAATAAGGGATTAGGTAACATGCATGCTTCGATAATTTTGTAGATATTTATACATTAGCTGTGAATTTAGGAGGAGAGGAAGAAAGTTTACATTTACACATATATTTTATCCGACTTCTAGCATTTTATTGAAGAAAAAAATACATGTAGGGTCTCGCTGTCATCTACTGCAATACCTACCCGATTTTGCAGCCATACATTGAGGTAAAATCTAAAACCACGGATAATAAGTACAGTCTTATGTTATCAGATCGACCCGTACTTCATTCTCAGTGTTGTTATACATTTGGTTCTTTAAGATCATGAATTCGAACACTTTTGGTTTTGAAAATTGAATACCGCTTAAGCCGGTGCTAGGGGACGTGAGTGGTATTGCATCTTTAATTACTACTCATGAACAGAATCAATTAAACCGAGTGTGCAATTTTGCTCTATATGAATTGGCTATGTTGCTTTTGAAGGCCCTCTTTTTACAGAATTTAATGATTTATAGGTAATGGCAACTGTTTGTTGCAGGTGTATGATGGAAATAACAGAATTGACACTGTTCTTGGTACTGTATGCGGTAATAGTACCGTGTTGCGAATCTTCAGAAGCTCCAGCAACAATCTTCTAGTCACCATGATCACTGATGAAACGAGCCTTGAGAAAAGTGGCTTCAAGGCTTTCTACCAAATGGGTAAATATTACGGTTACGGTAAAACAAAAACATAAAAACGCAGATTAACTATTTTGGGTCATATTAACGGTGTCGGTTATAACTTGTTTAGGACAAACTATTGTAACAGAAATAAATTGATAAGATTGGACTTCTCCAAATCCCTTATCACGGGACTGAAATTTCTTGCAAAACTTGAAGACCAGATAAGACGTTGCCTGTCGGCGTCTTATCTTGAACGGCACTATTTGCAATGACACGTTTTAGTGACATTGGGTACGAAAGAGTTAAACATATATGTGTCTAGAGTCTACAACAGTCGCCACATACAACCACTATATACATGTATCATGAATATCCAGAGGGAGTTTTTTTTATAAAGGCATGCTCGTCGCCAGAATACAGTCTAACATGTATTAGGTAGTCATCAAACCAGGTTACACGGCGACTAACAGGTGATCGCATTTAATACGGAACGAAAGCATTGGAAAATCTCTCAAAAGAGCGTTCTGTATTACTTTTGTTCTGCCTTATGAGACCGCTTGTATAAAAAAAACGCTTTTGAGCGACCACTCAGTACTGGTTTGTAGATTAATTCAAACTCGAAGTTTAGGTAGTCTATTAAGATGTGTGGGGTCTGAACTCATTTTTGTTAGCATTGTGTTGAAAAGTTTCATTGCTTAAATGATGGTGATTTGGTAAAGGCCAAATCACATCAAAGTCCATAGAGTCATCATCACGTCATAAAAAAATCAGAAAGCGCTTCGGATTTGCCGAAAAATCAAAATGACTGCCATACTATGCTAGTTCTAGGCTCCTACCACGCAATTGTGTAATGCTATCAGAATCAACTTCCGAGAAAAAAAGAAAAGAAAAGCAGCTCAATCTCACTCAAATGATGTTAAAGATGTTCCTCGTCATGAAACTGTAGAAACTGTTATTTAAGTGTAAAATGATTATTATAAGATAAATGTTGCTGGTCATCAGAGCCAGACGTTGGAGAAGAAATAGTGTGCTGTCATTGTGTGTTTCCTACAGACATTGTATTGGCCTAGTAGTGACGCTCTGATAACCTATCGCTAGCCTATCATATACTTAACTATTGTCCTATTTCACTTATTATTACATTAAAACAGCAGCTAGCATTATGTTATCAGCCTTTTTCCTATGTCTTCGCCGAAAACCAGTATGAATATTACTATTTTTAGCCTACTGGCATTTTTCATTAGGCTATAAACAATAGCATCATCTTATTGTATCACCATATTTCATATTTCTTCACCGAAAACTTAAACCAGTACGAAATTTAGGGTCGGTGTAGAATATTGCTTTTTTAGCCCACTGGCATTTTTATATATTTAAATAGCAATATAGCCTTATTTTATCAGACTATTTCCTATTTCCTACGCCGAAATAGTGTATTAGGTGTAGACTGCGGGATATCGGAGTTTACTTTACAGTGTAAGATTGAATTTTATTATATCGAATGGGGAGTTTTTTTTTACGAGTTACGAAGAAGCCACGAGAGAAATCATCCCTTTTGCTTTCCACGAGAACACGAGTTTCGCTTCACCACTCGTGAAAAAACAATTGCTTACACATCCATGAAATAAAATTATATCATACATTATAAACTACAATTATCCTCTATTTAGTGTCTCTGTAGCAGGTAACAGTTGAAACCATTGTCGGAATTGGAGCGTTTGCTGGTAACGAAATGATCATTTTCCTACAATGTTCCAAACAATTCATAATGGCATTTTCATTTATTTCATTATGCAAAGGTCTTAGAATAACTTGAGCGCATGAGTTAAGACAACTGACAACATCTATTCAGAAACTGTTTCCCAAAATAATACAAGCCAACAAATTACTAACACCACTGTTAACATGGATGACAATAATTCAGCATTTAATAATTCTGATAAATACGAAAACGGTCAAAGCCCATCGCATAGAGACAAATATGAAACAATTCTTAAATGTCTGCACTGGAATATAGAGGGTTTTACAAACAAGATGAGCAGAGAACACATTACAATTTTGTTAACATAGGATCTGTATTTTGCGAATAATCGTATGGTAAAAATCTCAATAATGGAGACTTTACCTACATTGATGTTACAGGATGTAACGTTATTGATTATTTATATGTTCAGCAGACTTATTTGACAACATCTCTAAATTTGTTTTGTGCAATAATGGTACTTTAAATCACCTACCACTTTTATTATAATTTAGTGGATATTGTGATAGAAATATTGATGGTACGTACTAGCGACTAAAAGTGTCAGACCAGATATACATTCTCCGCTGACTCTTAGGACACCGATCTGTATATATCAATATAAGCAGACAATATATCAAATGGAATGTTTGACTCGTCTGATCATCTTCTAAGCAGTGAAAGCTGTCGTCGAGATTATTTATTAAAAACCTTTGATAATTTGATTTAGTATGTTCAAAACCCTTAAACACATTATTTGGGAATATATGGTCTTAAATTGATTTAACAAACTATTTAACAATTTTTTTATTTTATACAGTGATTGAACCGTGCGTGTAAGTCCGTCCGTCAGTCCGTACGAAAACTGCTTGTCATATTTCCTAAACCATATCAGCTAGTGATACCAACTTTGGCGTGTGAGTACATCTTGGAATTAGGGAGTGTTGCGTACCATTTTCAAGTTACTGTGACCATGACCTTTGACCTCAACTTTAGAAAATGCTTGTCCGGAGCATATCTCCAAAGTTATATGATCTAGGAATTCCAAATTTAGTATGTGAGTACATCTTGGAATGAAGGAGTGTCGCGTACCATTTTCAATTTGCTATGACCTTGACCTGTGACCTTAATTTTAGAAAAAAGATTGTCCGGAGTATATCTCCAATATTATAATATGACCTAGAAATTCCAGAGTACATCTTGGGATGACGGAGTGTCGCCTTCCATTTTCAAGTTGCTGTACCCTTGTCCATGACCTTTGACCTTCAGAAAAAAGCTTGTCCGGAGCGATTCTCCTGTATATCTCCAATATTATAATATGACCTAGAAATTCCAAATTTAGTATATGAGAACATCTTGGGATGACGGAGTATCGCGTACAAAAATCATTTCAGTGTCAAACCATCGCTTTGGAGGCATTTGTCACTTACTGTGACACAGTTCTTGTTTTTTAATAAAGGGATCTTTAAGAGAAAAAGGCATCATAGGAATCAAATAACAAATAAAGAGGATGCAGTTGCAAATCAAAAGGTATTTTGGAAAGAAATTAAAGATTTAACGAAAACATATGCTGTTACCCAAAAGATAATACTTTCCAGTTGGTTTGATAATTTTTCTTCACTTTTTAATGATGGATGTATCCATGAAGATCAAGATATAACCGAAGATACTGATGATACAAGTTTTCCAAATTCCAATGACCTAGAATAAATACTCTTTAACAGTGATATAACATATGATGAAATCGATATAAAGTTGTGAAAGAGTTAAATCTCAACAAATCATCATCAGGACCCATGAGAGCAACACACGTAGTTTATGTTATTGATTTACGTATACCTTATGTTTTAAAATTATAAAACAGAATCTTTAAGTCGGGTATGTTTCCTAAAGCATGGTCTACTTTTATCATAGTATCTGTGCATAAGAAAGGCTCATGCAGTGCACCGGTTACCTACATAGGTATAGCATTAATAGAACTCTTAAGTAAATTTTATATTAGTATACTCAATAATAGTTTAACATTTTATATTGAGTCATACGAAAATCATAATATTGGTTCAGAGCTCGTGTATTCGACATTGCATTTATTCTTCAATCTTTTATAAGCAAGTTTTTGTGTCAAAAGGGAAGAAAATTGTACATTGCTTTTATTGACTTCCAAAAGGCATTTGGCTCTGTAACTAGACATATTCTGTTTGAATTGTTGCAAAAGAATGAAATTAAGGGTCATTTGTTTAAATCAATAAGGTCTATTTATAATTGTGTCAAAGCTACTGAAAGAAACGTGGATGAGGACAGCAGTATGTTGGAATGTCCTGTTGGTCTTAGACAAGGTTATTTGAGCACCATACTATTCGCCCTGTTATTAATGAACTGTATGTATTGATAGAGTGTAGTAACTAGTTGTAATCAACAACATCCTGATACAGTAAAAGTTTTCCTCCTTAAGTTGCATTTTTAAGGAGACACAGTAAGAGAAATCCCAAAAAAATGAACTTACTAGAATCATGTTGTGACCACTATAAAATGAATGTTAATGTACAAAAGACAAAAATAAATGGCTTTCAAAAGAGAAGGCCCCATTCTTATCATAAAAATGGTAATAAAACGGGGGAAAAATGAAGTCAATAAACTTGTTAAAGACATACGCGCACAATTAAAAACCTTAAAAAAACTAAATTTATTGTATTCTTATTTAGTATAGTTATTAGACTAGACTGCTTTCCTACGAACACTAAATGACCAAAATTTCAGCTCAAAATGTATTCCTACAATTTTTGGTAAGTGATTAAAATAATTGCATATTCTGATCCAAACTCTCATCTAGAAGCATCTGATCAGATTTTACACTTTTTTCCAAAATACTGACCTACATGTTATCTGCATGCAATGTGTTTAAAACGATATTAGTAGAAATAATTAGTTGTCAACACATGCGAGAAGTATCTTGGGTGATTCTGTGATAATCTCTTGGCGGCTAGTAGCATTTGTATTTTCAAATTGTACTCAGCTTATTGGTCTGTCTAAATGTTATTGTGAATGTAAACGTTTGTGTTTTCCTTTGCTATAGTAGTCTCTTTTTTAAAAACAACAACAACACAGACTCACTCTCAAATTGTAATTCACTGACATGAACCTACTTTTGTATTTTTGGATATTATAAATGACAATAGAAACCGTTTACACTTTAATTTAGATTTTAGAATACATTTATATTTAAATTAGCTCTAAAGTTATTTATATTTGATATGCGCCTGATGTCAACCGTAAACAATTATTTTTTAAATCAAATAATCACATGCTTTCATATGGGAGAATTGTGAATGTATCAACAAGTGTATTCTTTGGAATACCCTTTAGACCAAAATAATGACACCTCTAAACAGGCATGGGGTCAATTACTTGGTAACGTAATGCATTACCATTACCATTACATTGTGATTTACACCATTACCATTGCCATTACCATTACATCATTTTTTAAGATAATGCATTACCATTACCATTACCATGCCATGTTAATGCATTACCATTATATTTTTTAAACATTTTAAAATACTACTTTCATTCTGAAAGTTGTCACATTGTATGAGTGCACACGGTAAATAACTACTACTAAATGTACATTGTAAATGTATACTGATACATGTATGTCAAATGTTGATCTGAAATGTCTCGGTTATCTTGATTACATTTGATCATCATCAAAGTCTCAAAGTTTAAGTCACTAATCCTGCACCTGTCTGGCTTGAAGATTTTTCCTGCAACAGAAAACAATCTTTCCACAGGAGTAGATGTGCCAGATAAATCTTAGCTTGCTTTGCTAAGCAAGGGAACCTAAAAGAGTTAGCACTCCAAAATTCTAAAGGGTCTTTGTCAGTGTCAACACATTCTTTGGACAAATAGGTATCTATTTCAGAGACTGCATTTGTGTAATGAAGTTGGATGTTACTCAAATACTGCCACTTA
>JAULCE010180641.1:0-11616 GCA_032359355.1 Macoma nasuta | reverse complement strand
AAATATTTGACGAAATAAATGACAGAAACATTTAAATAAACTTTGGCTTTTCCAAAACCCTAATACGCGGAACCAATTTTGTTGCAAAATGAGAAGTCCTTGATCAGATGCTGCTTTCTAATGCGGCGTCTGATCTGGGACGTCATTTTTTTGCATTGTCGATTTGAGTCGGATAATGTTGTGAAAGGGTTAATAGGTGGCATTCAAACTGTAGGGTACAGGGGCCCGTTTTATCAACGGTTTTACGACTTAAGTAGTTTTGTTGAAACCCAGGGTTCGTATACACAATATTAAACATTCTATTTAAAGGTTCAGATTAAGTTGTCACTATGCAAATTCATAACATATACTATATTGTTCTAAAATGAAAGACATGTCGTTATTAATTTGTCGAGAGTCAAATAGTGACGACCCTGCTAAAAAGCCGTGTTCATGGCTTAACTAGAATAATGTGCAACTAGAATGTAATGTAGCTTAAATGTTAAATGAGGTTAACCCTTTCGCTGCCAGAGGCAAAAACATTTGCCGAGTGTCAAACAGCTTGGATCCGGATGAAACGCCGATTTGATCGGCGTCTCATCAGGTTCTAAGCTGTTTACATTTGACACTATGGTTCGGGGTAGGCAGTGAAGGGGTTAAATCCGACATAATTTATCCGGGCCTGATGTCACACCAGGCAAGATATACATTGCTTGAAGTGCCAATAAGTTCTATATTTATATGTATCTTTATGGTGTTCTTTTAATGTACAGTTTCTTTCAATACAGTGTCATTTTATTACATATAGGGCACAACAAAGTCTGATTTTACGAAACACGTCCAGTATAATATTAAAAAGCAATTTATATAGTACCCGTGTGTACATAGAAAAAAATGACAAAACGTTCGTTTTGAATGACATGTGCATGTATCTTATCTGAATACTTTGCTCAAATGCAGGGTTGGCATTTTTCATTCATACGACGAAAAATAAACTTGTGTAAAAACTACCACATTTCATAACAATCAGTAATATCTTTTCACAGGATAAATAACTACAGTAAACGCTCAGCATCCAATTGTATAAACGTTGGTTACGTTAACTTATGATTAAACCTTAACCATAGGTTAACTTTTATCCATTTTGGTTAGCTAACCGAAATGGATAAACCATTGTATAAACAGCTTTAGCCAAATGATTGGTTAACCGGATTGGTTAAGTCTTAACCCTGGTTTACCTTACCAAAATATCCAAACATGCATTTAATAATCTAGTTCCTGCGTCATCAATTTTCCCGATTTTTTTTACCCCAGACGAACACCCAAAAAAATCAACATCGCCAGTATCCTTTAAAGTAAAAACACTTATGAATTAAAATAAAAAAAAATGTCTCAACCTCCAAAAAAGCAACGATTAAGATCAAAGAACTTTTCGATTCAGGAGGTTGAGGTACAAAAAGATGAAGTTAAAGCGAACATTCACATTATTAATGCGAAGCATTGTAATGGAAGTTCTGGAATTACAAAGGCAAAACAGGACGAGGTGTGGAGGAGTATTGCATATAAGGTGAACGCCGTTGGTGTGAGTTTAAGATCAGTTGCAGACATAAAGGAGAAGTGGCGAAACTTAATGAAGTCCGCCAAGGCAGAGGTCGAACAGAGCAAGTTTTTGATGTCCAGGACTGGTTGGGGTCCAGCGCCGCCGAAAGTTAGCGGCGCAGTTGCCGACGTCGCCGAGTTGTTTAACAACTCGGCGGCCTTTCACGGCACTCTAGGGGCGCTGGACGCCAATACTGTTTTATTAACATTCTCCGGTAAGTATTTGACTGGTTTGCCATCATGATCCCGATCAGTACGCAACAGTTACCGAATATAGTTTACATTGTACCACGGTAACGGCATCCAAGAGTTTCTTCCCTATCCTTGGCGAGGTACCCAAAGGAAAAAATCGATGCGTACAATAAATTCCAATGTTTTATCCTCGATGTGTATGCGCCGTTTGATAAAATTATATGAAAGTGTTAATGACAAATATTGTCCACCATACACTCGTTTAATTTAGTGGGCAGTATAGTCCTGTCTAGTCTGGAAATGAAGAGATAGACGAGTTGAAAGATAGAGGGAGAGAGAGAGACGAATAGTATTAAAAATGTAGTAAATACGTCACTTAAGCAGTGTTAAGTTAATCTGCTTAGATCTAAAAAAAATATTAAGCAATGGCTCATTAGATTCTTTTTGTATAGATCTTCGGTTATACCCCGCTTTATATTCGACTTGATTCACAGAGTAACATCCAAGTAGAGGAAGAATAAAACCTTTTTATGAACTTCTTGATATGTCGTCCTTAGGAAAGTTAAATTAATAAACGGCAATATCAAACAATTTATCAAATTTTCGGCCACCTAGCCTTTTTCAAGATTTAATAAAGTAGATGTTAGCACTAAGCTATATCCATTTTTTTCTTTTTCACGTCAACTTGTTTAACCTTTATTAAATCTTAAAAAAGGCCGAATAGAGTTTGATTTTGTCGTTTATCTGGGGCCCTGAAACCGGAGTTCACCACGACCGCAATGCATTATGGTCAACTAAAATAAGGCGTATGTTGTTAACGTGTCAGCTGCTCCGGTCCTGTATTCACAGACATTGCCAAGTCTAACAATAAGACTCAATAATCCAGCTTACCCGCAAAACAAAGCTACCGATAAACAACAAATTAATATAATAGTCTTGATCGAAACCATTAAAATAAAAAGGAATATAATTTGTCCCGGATCAGCTGCAGATAAACAAGGCGTCTGATCCAGAGAAAAGCTGTTGATTCACGGCTACATCTGTATCTAATATTGTGATAATTGAATAAAGCTTGAAGGCAGCTTTTCAAGCATGAAAATACAAATGAGCCAGGTATATATGCGATGTATGTTATGGTTCAAGAATGGACACCAAAACATGTCTTAATAAGTTATCGTGTACTCAGATTGATTATATCTGTTAGAGACTTATGCATAGTGCAACTTTTAAGCCGAATAGCCAAAAAATACCATTTTTAATTGCTTTGAAAACATTGGGGAAAATGGAGCATTTGCTCATATGAGCAAATGCTCCATTTTCCACAATGTTTTCAAAATTCATCTGCAACCAGAGTCGTCCAAAGGCGTATCTAGCGAACTGTTAAGATTTTATTCGAAATAAGGGAGATAATTCATGCATGAAACATTCAGTCCTAACTACTCGCCCCTTTCCTGCAAGCTCGGGGAAAGTACGAACATACGTAAAATTTAACCGAAGTGTTCCGATTGTGGCAACACTGTAGATCTAGTTCAACTTGTTTTTGACATCGCTATGGGTTTCACCACACCAGGAAGTATTGCCATTGTATTTTGAAAGCGACATCACAATTACATTTCAAGATCAATGCAATAACATGATGTTGTATAAGGTTTTTTTTTCTTTCATGTTTCTCGATTGATAAGCATCAATGGCTTTCTAATTGCACGGAACAGGACCAATAATATTTAGAAATACTTCTCTCCCATACCGTGATTCAAACCTGCAACCTATACGACGGACGCGCCGGTTAGATAGGCCCGACCGTCGTGGGGGTTGTAGGTTCAAATCCCGGTATGGGAGTGGATTATTTCAATGCAAAGCAATTTGGGTTATTTCAACTATGCTATTGTGACGTCACAGAATGCTGTCATTGAGGACCCAATCGTCACCTCGACTGGAAGGAAACTACCGAGCAACATTCGACGGAGTCTCCGGAAATGAGAAATGCAATGATTTGATTGGCGGTTGATCCGACGACGTCAACAATTATGACGTCGGCCTGGACAACGTCCTCGGCAACGTCGCCGTCATTGGCACACTGACAGCTGTAGCAACAAGACGTGTGATGGCGAAGCTTAAAATTCAGTCACTAATTTCTACTATGGAAGACGGCAATCTGAATTCGTTGCTTGTGTTTCCTCTTCTGATGATCAAGGCCAGCAATCAAAAGCAGTGGAGCCATCTGATGGGGGAAGTAAACGAGACGGAATCTGTGGACAGCATGTTAACCACAACAACACATGGCGTGTCCGATATTATAGGACTATATGAATTCCTCTGGTATAAGAGAAGAAATGAGCTGGTGGGTAGATATGTCTTTGATATGGTGAGTGCAATGATATTATACTATAAGACTATATCAAGATGGCGGAACAAAAATAATCGAATACGTTTTCTTAAACCTTTCATAGCCATATGCGACTCAAGTCGACATTGCAAAAAAATGAAGTCCCAGATCGGACGCCGACTTAGAAGGCTCTGGGTTAAAGAGCTTCAACGATTTCTAAATACATGCACATTTTGACACATGTTTGAGAACAATGTCATGAACAAATTGAAATATGGCTCATTTGCATTTGGAATTATATATATATTTCGTACAGGGAATGTCAACAGTACAATACAATTAGTGTCAACAATATCCTTTAGTGGGACCATTCATGAGAATAGTCTTGAAAAGGCTTTTCTAATGAGTGATCAAAAGTTAAAGTTTGGTCGATGATTAATGGGAACAATTGCATAATATCTCCCCATAGTCCAATCAATAGTTATGTGGATGATACATGCACAGCATGCCAATGATTGGAATGCTATTATTCATAGTATAGCAATCTGAAGGAACGCAGTATAACTATCGCAGAAAACTCCAAATTTTGCATGCAAGTCGCAGGCCCGGCTTTCACTAAGCGTCTCAAGTTGAGATATCGCTCAAACTCAAAACTTCAATCTGAGCTTTTGATCTCTTTTTATTGCCATTGCACTATTATTTTGATTGTCAGTCCAAATTATAGTACCGTAGCAATACAATTAAGGTCATTATTTGAGATTGAAGATTTGAGTCTGAGCACAATCTGGATTCGAGACGCTTAGTGAAAGCTAAGCCAGATTACAAAGACTGTTGACACCCGTGTCAACAATATGTATCAAGGTTGTGGTTGGAATCCACCAAACCTATTCTCAGACTCAAGACTCAAGCGTGTTTCCCAGCTCCTATGGAACATCATTGAGATGAAAGCTGGCAGCTATTCGTCAGTCCAGAGCCTGAGAATGGGTTGGTAAATAAAAAGCCTGGCCTCACAAAAGCTGGAGCCTGATATTGGATCCAAACTGATTTACACCAGATTGTACATGTGTAAACACCAACACAGAGAACCATTATCACGCCGATCGCGACCACATTGAGCGGCCAATAAATCTGGGTCCGGTTTCACAAAGCTTCTTAGTAAAATCTTAAACTTAAGTGAAAATTTCAAATGCATATTTCTCTTTATTTACAACAAATACTTCAATGAAACGTTGCATGCTTGTGAAAAACTATGTTTTTCACAAGCACGCAAAGTTTCATTGAAATATAATCGAACATAAATTGGAAATCTGCATTTGAAATTTTCACTTAAGTTTAAGATTTTACTAAGAAGCTTTGTAAATACGGCCCCGGATATAGACTCCTTCAAAGTTCCGGGTGCACATTTTTAATAAACCGTGATTTTACCCAATAGCGATGTAAATTTAACCAGAATATGAATATCTGGACACGTGATAGTGTAACAAAAGTAAGCATTTGGAACAATCTGATTTTCTCAAACGTGTTTGATACATGTATTTGGAAAAAAATGTTAAAAAACAGTTTAGAGTGAGTGTGTTTTGTCATAGGTGAAGTCTGAAATTTGCACACACAATACACATCAGTGAAAGTGTAGATATAATCATTTTAATCAAAACATAGAGAGATCTTGACCAATTTGATCAGTGATCACAAGGAAATGTGTTTAATTCACGTAAGATTCATGTAGGTAATTTGCCAGGAAAATGTTAGTTTACGTTATATTTATTCCGGTATTCAAGAAAGTGTGTGTTCCAGTTTGCATATAATTTTCCTGAGTCTTATACTTGAGAGGTAGTTATAAATTCGTTGCTTAAAATATAGAAATCACTCGAGGTAATTGTATTACAGAAAAAATATATATACTTTTCTAACCCTCCCTCCTAAAGTCGTTTCATAAAACATGTTGTTTTCTATCTGAGACAAATTTTCAAGAATGAGGTTCTCATAGTGTACATGTGTATTGTCACAGTAAATCTGAATTTTATATCAGAGTTGTAATAATTTGAAAATTCAAAAAGTTCTCGTTCATAACTGGATGAGTATGCCTGCTGCGTTTCACATATACATGAGATGGACTAGTAATGGATTATTATTATTTTCGTTTGAGTAAAATGAATTAGAACATGAGTGAAAGCATGACCTGTTACCACTTCTTTGACTAAAGTAATTGAATTTGCGATATGTTTAATCCCCATTTCTATGAATTCAGGTGTAACAAACTCTAAATTATGACTCAGACGGATTTGTACTGTGTTGAAGATAATGAACTCGCATGTCATACGAATGTGTCTGATATAATTTAATTATTGCACATGTGGGCATTTGATCACCACTTAATGTCATTGACGTGGTTTGGCTTGACATTTAATATAATTATATGTCATTTGTGTTTTTAATATTACATTACCCTTTCTCTCAAACGTTCCCGCATTCAGACACACAATTCTTTCCTTTCACTGAAACTCCTTCGAGAGTGATTATGTCTGTCGAATGTGCCACACAACTTTTTCTGACAGTATCAATGGCATCGTTTAAACCCGCTGCACCCGGGTGGTGAAGTGTGATGACCTTTGGTGTCTTTTGAAAACAGTTCTGATATATTTTATGTACAACATCCTTGGGTCTTTACTTATATTTACACTTAGTGAAACTCAAATCCGTTTCTGCTACAATCAGGACAAATCATTTTTATTTCGAAAGCATTTTACCTGTTACTGCAGATGCTATTTCAAGACTCGACCACAGTGCACAAAGCATCTGATGTCAATGCCGAATTTGTAATGGAAAGAAAAATGCCAAACTTATATTTATTTGAAAAGCTTGTTGGAAATGGAGCATTTGCTTCTCTTCCCATATTCCATATCCCCCACTTCGACTACGACACGAGTTTGGAATATATTTATGTATAATGAACGAGGTTCTGTTCATGACATACTTTTAATAAGCTAAGGCTAAAATGACTCCATTTACAATATTCATATAGTATGTTTTTATTTGTAGAGAGCCTGTGTAATGCGATTGTCAAAATATCGACTGTCAGGATTCCACGGATATCAGACAATCGGTTATACCACAGCGATCTGGTGAGAGATTACATCATTTACCTACCAGTAACATTAAATAAAAGCTGTAGACATATATATGAAATAACATAATCAAGACTTACATAGGAAATGTTCCTCGTCGATATGATATGTACCGTATTTTCTCACACTGTTGAAGTTTATAATACTGCAGTATACTTAAAGGTGTATGCAATGTATCAATAAAAAAACATACTACAGTGTGTGCAAATATTGTAAAATATGAATTTATTGCCTTGCAAATAGATAAATAAAAGCATACAATAGCGTGATTTTGTTAACATAAATGTCAACAAAATTATCACAAACATTTGATGAGTATAAACGTCGCTTAACCAAGCCGATGTGTTGACAATGACCGTGTATACTCAGACCAAGAAAATCTGCACATGCCTGGAATCAAACAGGATAAACAATATTTACGTAAACACTTTAAACCTTTCTATCACTTACTTCCATATTGCTTTTTCAAACTTCTATTCTGCTTCCTGACATTCTTCATTCTGAATTCTGAAACTTTCCTCAAGCTTGCGTGTCTGTCTTCTACTTCCATACTGCTTTCTGAAACATCTATTCTGCTTCTCTGACATTCATCATTGTTCACTCCGAAACTTTCATCCAGCGTTCGTGTCTCTCTTCTACTTCCATATTGCACTCTCAACTCTATTTTACTTGCCGACATTCATCAATTTATTCTGCATTCTGAAACTATTGTGTAAGGCATGTATGGTTCAGGCACCTATGAATCAAGCATAATATGAGAATGCATAATTTGACATCTCACAATGCGTATTGCAAAGTTGCATTGCGCGTTTTTATACCAGAGGGTCCGCTCGTTTGCCAAGTCTATAGGCAGAACGTTTCAAAAAAGGTGTCTCCCTTGTGACTAACAGTTGATTATGCCTGTCAAATACACTCATTCTTTTTAAATGAGACCGGTTTTAATTTGTTCCTCGTCGGCTACAAATGATCACATATTTGTATATTCCTACTCAATGTTTATGCGAAATATGTCTACATATCGATCATATTATCGATATTTAGGAAAATCTCCCATGCGAATTAAGTCTTTAACAAAATTTCATTTTTCACGGTCAAGTATGCCTATGGATTATGTTATCAATTGTTACATAAAGCTATTGAAAAGGTGGTTACAATGCACGGTTATTAACGTTATCTGCTTATACATTGATGCGTTAATTTATCGCCATCGGTTGCCCATATGCATGGTATTTAAAGGCTATATAAAATCATCGCAAAGCGTCTGTCAGTATTTCTATCTGAATGTGATACGTTAAACTATGCCCGATGGACTGAACCAGTTTGAGTTTTAGCAAACAAACAGAGGGTTTACATAATCGATTTGAAACCCAACTGAGTTAAGGGTCAACAAATACGCCCTTACAAATATACTACTCGGAAACAAACAATGATACAACGGTAATGTTATGTATTGTTAAACTACCTAGTTAATTCGCTTGTATAAAATTTGAATATCTAGATTCAATATAGGCCTAATTATATTAACTCCCCGGGCGTCATATGCTAATAAAAGCAAATTCTTTTTCAATGATATGTTTTTCATTCTTCATTTCTGCAAAAACATGTTTTGGCCTAAACAAGCAATCTTGTCTATCATATTGATTATAGGTTGTTTTTGGACTAAACGACCTAGGCCGAAACGACTTTGGACAAAAACAATCTGGGACCGCGTTGGAGATTGCTGTAAAGGGTAGATTAAAACAAGGGACACAAGTTGTGTGAAACTGTATCGCAACTGCGCGCCCTCTGATATAAGGTTGCTCACGGTACGAAGTAACTTAAATTTAACTTACTAATAACTGATTGGAGTAAGTAGCTTATACAAAAAGCCCAATACCAATGCATGCAAGCTGGCTGAAGGTTTCAGAGTGACGAATGATGAATGTCAGTATCCAGATAGATTTTTAAGTAAGAAAGATGGACTCTTAAGAAAGACTCGCACCCTGGGAAAAAGTGTTTCAGAATGAACAATGATGAATGTCAGAAAGCAAAATTGAAGTTTGAGTAAGCAAGATTGACGCATAGGAAAGACACGCAAGCAGGAAGAATATTTCAGAATGCAAAATGATAACTGTCAGAAAGCAGATTAGATTTTAAAGTAGAATAAAACAATGTGTAAGTTTTACTTTAATACGTATGTTTCACTTAAAACTTCAAACAGATGCGATCCTAGAAAAAGGTCCCGACATAGCTGAGTGTATGTTAGTTCAATACAGACTGGCGTCTTAATCACCGGTTTAAAAGTGTATAACAACGGAGTAAATTAATGTTTGCAAAATGTTTTGACTGCACCAATATTTACTCAAACAAGTTTTCTGCAATGTCTTACTTCAAATGTAATCAAATTTTTGAGATTTTGTCCTGAAAATAACGAGTTGCTCGGTCTCTCATGAGGGAGAACCAGTTCTATAGAATTACTAAATGCGTAGCATGCGCAATGGAACTCCTTTCACCGCCGTCCTATGCTTCTCAATTCACCATTTCAATCAATGTGGTCCAATTGGTTACTAAGGTCTGCAACTCATACAAAAGGTAATGTCATTTGTTTGTTTGTCGGGAAACTGTACCTACGTTTTGTGGCGATACTACTGGTACAGTGAAAGGTAGGCATATTGTAATAACTTATCGCAGCTGCCTTTTGAAAAAAGATGTAAGAAATGGAGCTTTTGCTAGTGATGATACTTTCAAAACAATTCAAAACGTACATTTTCTTTGTCAAACTAGTATTGATAAATAATCTTCATATGTTTTCCTTATGGATAAGTCTAAAATAGCATATGTGGTGAGAATTTGTAAAACACACGTTCAGATACAAAAAAGAACACTTTTCTTGGACACCGTAGAAACAATATGCTTTTCTTCGTTAAAAGGGCAGCAGATTTCATTTCATAGATCGCTCTGAAATTGTTCGTGAATATAAGTGCCAACCTTAAGAACTTTGCAAACAAGTAAACTTTGAGTTAAATCGCTTTTTCAAAATAACATAACATAACGTGTTTTTACAACAGTGTAGACGCAGATCACTCATCTCCTTATTGAGCTTGTTAATCAGGGTCAACAGTATCCGCCTGTTGGGTATATTGAGCAAAATTTACTCCAAAATCTCAATTATTCTGCATGATTATTAATAAATTAAAGGTGGAAACATATCATAAGCATGCACGACTTACATAAAGTATAAAACGCCTAAATGGTATTACTTTACCCATACAGTACGACAACTATCTGACACCGAAATCGGAAGCGAAATCGTGTCGATTCGACATGACCGTTTTCAGTTGATATGCCACATGAACCGTTAACAACTTTCAAAACTACTTGCTGCGCTTTATAAAGTGCATCACATAGTTTTTGATAGGTTTGAACTGGTTTCTACGTAATATTTAACAGCAACTGCTTGAAAGAATCGGAGCGAACAAGGTCAAATCGTTAGTTGAATTAGTTTCAGCATTGTCTTCAGCAATAGAACTATGATTGCTGGAACCAGTCACACGAGCAGCAGTCTTTTGAATATTTCAAGACCTTTAAACCGTAATAGACACCATAGCTATATAAGGTTTATTGAAAACGATACTTTAATCATTTATTAATACTGTAATTATGAATTGGCTATTTTTTCGTCGAAAACATAGCAAAACACTTTGCAGATACATGATCTCGTCAGAACGAAAAAAGGAAATGTTAATTGAAAAACCGTAATTGCGTTTTTCTTTGGCCACCACAGAAAAGTATTTTTATTATCCCTAAATTCGTCCAAAGTGATTTGACTAAATGCATTTGTGTTCCGAATGATCAGTAAGACAAGCGAATAGAGTCAACTTTAATCAGACTATTACATCAAAGGTAGAATGGTTAGGGTGTACACTTCTTGCGTATGCCTAATTGACTACATGTTTTGGATAAGTACAGTAGTTCGTGTGATGAAAATACAGTGTAGAATAGCCAACAGTAGTGTGTAAGTTCAGCTAAAGAATTTTCCAAGCGACTAAAACTAGTGAATGCTGTATAAACTATATGAAGACAAAATGCTGTTGTGATTATGAATGTTATACATAGCATAAACATAGATCAGCCTTCGTGCTTGTCAACAAGCCTTTGAAATGATTTGCACTACTTGTGGTTGATCTGTATCTTCATGTTTTGCTTAAGGCGTGTTTTAATGACATAGAGGTTACCTGTCTGCGCTCCAATTGATGGCGACACGTATCTAAATGATCGAATTTTAGACACCACACATCATTATTGATATTCGGGAATTGCACTACTTGTATTTAAAACTAGGAAGTAAGGTCTTGCAGGACACACCACATACAAAACAACCAGCCCACCCAAATAGCAAACAGCCTTTTGTCCACA
>JAULCE010180530.1:0-11616 GCA_032359355.1 Macoma nasuta | reverse complement strand
ACCATTAATGTAAACGAAATTACTCCATTATTTGACAGTCTGTTATTGTGATGAAATCAGCTGAGAGCGCTAGACCACGCCACATGGCTCCACACACCCCCTACCTAAACCATAATTAAAACCATAATTATCCAGCAGGAAGTGTGGGGAGCCACCGAATTTGTTATTTTGAAATCTGGTGATTTTCCGGGTAAGGACAAATGAGAGAATATGATGATTTGGAAGATAATGTTATAGAAAGAAAATACCAACTTTGAATGGAATTGAAAACATTGTGGAAAAATGTACATTTGCTAATTAGGGGTAAACACTCCATTGCCAACAATGTTTTCAACGGGCATGTGCTTTAGAGGGGCCAAAATGCGTATATATGGAGTAACGGGTTACATGGGGAAAATCCTCACAATTTTCGATGTAATCTTATAATATCGCTCCTCCACAATCTATTCCAAGACTATTACACATAGAAAATCTGATGAAAAATATGACAATCTAGGTAACTGAATAACGCCTTTTGCACTTCTGAAGCCAAATATACTTGAAATAGTGTTAGAACTTGATCATATGCTTATAACGAGTAACGAGTGCCGCGTAAATGCTCCAATATTTGTCAAGTTGTCAAGACTGTTCAAAAATGGCATTTTAATCCTTTGAAAGACCGACAATTGTCGTCTGCAATTTTTTCGTCTGCTTCTTTTGTCGTCTGCTCATATTTATATATATTTATTTAACTTTCTACGATATAATAAGTGCAATCTGAGTGTCAAACAGCTTGGAGCGTGATCAGACGCCGAGTTTCTCGGGGTCTGATCAAGCTCCAAGCTGTTTGCAAAGGTTACTCCAATTACGGTTATGCACGTTACTGTCTTCCAAAGGACATTGGGCCAATATTGTCATCGTTTTCATCAGATTCTCTCCTTGACGATATGTCTTATCATAACATAATTTTGTTGTGTAAGGGTAAGAAGTGTTTATTCATTTTTGATCCCGAGTAAGAAGTGTTCGTACATATTTGATCCCCAGCACTTATGCCTTTTGTTTATTTTCCTTATTGAATGTGAACTATGCAGCCCAGGGGCATATTTTGATCAAATGTACGTGTAATAACCTCAGACTGTATATTTGTATACATCGGTGAATTCAGGGCTTTGGTCTGCTCGGTTCGTTTAGACTCACGTTAAAAAGAAGATTTAGAACCACTCATGTCGTGATTACTTTACTAAAGACTCACGGGAGCTCAAATAAAATCCTTACTTTCACATGCAAGACAAAACCCGATATTTCACACATCTCTGAAACTTTTAATTAAATTTACCGATTATCTCCTAGGGCCTCTGGGGTCGTTGCAGCAGAAACCACGGAACTAACATTTGTTGTAAAGGTTTCTTTGAATGCAAAATCAAATTGATCAAGCCATGCTCGACTCAAAAACGTAGAGAGATTAAGTTCCACCAAAGAAGAAAACTTTAAAACTGATGCACTTGCTTGGTGTGCCAAGTGAAATGCGTGTGGTAAAAGTGCAAATGCATTCGGTCGGTGTCATCAAAAACTCGTAAACTAGAACATTTTGCATTTACTTGTTTTTATGGAATACCGACGGAATGTATGTGTTATCTTTGTACGCAACCTTTGAAAATAATTTACCCTCATGTTTTTGGTTCTATGTTTTACCAACTAGTTTATTTTCTGCATTACGAGACGATATCTACTTTAACAAGAAAACAGTAGGGTTTTGTGTTTTGGGGTTTTTCGTCGCATTAACCGTATTTCAGTCATTTCGCGACGTCCAGCTAAATGCACTGTTCCGTGACCTTTACAAAAGCTCTTCCTACCTTTGTCCAGTCAAGTTTTACCCACAAACATTGACCATGTGCTTTATTGTATGACAGGGTTGTTTTTGGATAAAGCATGTGCTAAATGATAAGAACTGAATGCAGTGGTTTGCTTTGACTGCTGTGTGCCTATTCTTGATTGACAGCTACGGAAACATCCATACTGGTAGAGGAAAACCACATCAGCTGGCCTGGGGCCGTATTCACAAAGCGTATTAGTAAAATCTTAAACTTAAGTGATAATTTCAAATGCAGATTTCCAAATTACATGTATTTTAATTATATATTTCAATGAAACTTTGCATGCTCGTGAAAAACATAGTTTTTCACAAGCTAGCAAAGGATATTGAAGTATTTGTTGTAAATAAAGAGAAATCTGATTTTGAAATTTTCATTTGAGTTTAAGGTTTTACTAATACGCTTTGAGAATACGGCCCCTGATCCATCGTGCACAGAGTTCTGGGTAGAAGAAACGATCTTCTGCAATTCAGCCAGGAGACTTCCCTGCATAAAACTCCGTTCAAGCCCGGTGCAGGGATTTATCCCGCACATTGAGGGGAGTCAGAAATTGTGCACCCATACTGTTATGTAAAACAACGTTGCATGCTTCGTTACCGATTCCCAATATTCCAACACCGGGGCAACCAGTACTTGCACAATTTGCTTCTTGTCGGGCAAAGGCAATTGATCAACAAGTATAATTTCAACGACATTTGGTATGTCTCTTACTCTGTCTGAACTCACGATCGCCCGATCCTGAAACTAATGTCCTATATCTGGTCAACTGGGGCGGGAATTGTATATGTAAACCGTTATCCTGCCAATAAAATTCTCGTTCGCTGAATTTGTCTTCTTGATATTCTAACCGTGTTCGATTCATTTGAAAGTTGGTGTAACGGTTCTCTAAGTATCAATCAGCATAAATCTGATGATCAGACGCCGATTTACTCGGCGTCTATTTCTGCTTGAAGCTGATTGACGGTATTATAACTAAGGTCGCATTTGGCAGGACAATGGTTAAGAAAAAAAACACATCAACCACATTCCAAGCACTTAAGCCGCGATACAGAATATGTGTGTTTATTATCAAAATTGTATATAATTGTAGTTTATGATATATTAGAAGACCATTTGATTCTGGTTGTTTTACCACATGCTGATATATGAGGAAAGTTTGCACTAGAATATGTCCAATAAAAAGCCGAGTCTTATCTGGGATCAAACAAATTTGACAAGCTGTTTTCGTTTTCCGAGACGATTCCTAGCACCATACAGGACCAATATTATTCCCCTTTTGCCAACTAACTAATCGCAAATTAAGTAATGAGTGCAACCACACGAGTTTTATCATTTACTTTAGTGTCAGCAAGCTACTCGGCACCTGGTCTTAACTGTTTACATATGCTACATACATCAGTGCTCAGTGAATAAAGCGTAAGAGTCTGGAAAGAGAACACACATACCAATGTTTAATATTTTAACCCGTTCACTGCTTTACCCCGAGTTTAATAACATATGCAGACATCTTTTATCCGAGTTACTCGGCGTCTCATTCGGATTCAAGCTGTTTTACACTCGGTCAATGGTTTAACCAAAGATCGAGGGAGTGTGTTATGTCTTAACCGGAAAAACGTAAATATTGCGCATGTGCAGTACCTGCCTGTCACGGGAGGGGTTAAACGTATAATGCCGTTTTAGTAATTGAAGTTGTAAACATGTTTTACGATGTCAAGAAGTTCAGTATACATTGATAGAGTACCAACTAACTATTAAGCGATTCTAAAAATCTCTTATTTGTGTATACCATCAGATGATTCGTCGATTAAGGTAAAGCCAACACTTTTAATCCGATAAAATCTCGATCAAACTAGAATTTTGTTTGACACTTTACCTTATTCCACTACGAATGAGTACTATAAATAGTAGCCTAATAAATAGGATTCAACAAAATGTAGAAAGTGGAAGATTATCTTGTTACGAGAAAGTGTCTAGTTTTTTCTGATACATGAACAATACTGAAAACGAAACTGAATCGAAAACGAATCGAATCGGAATAACCGCTTTCAAAATGTTTGGCGAGTAAATTTGATCATAAGATTTTAAGAACCGTGTGATGTGGTTCATAAAGCGCATTGTATGATGTCTCAAACTCCTGAATCGTTTCGAGTACCATATCTACCCTGCACCCGAGCCGGTAGAATCATCAATTTAAAGAGTTTTAAAAGTATAACCGCTGGTGTTTTAACTTGACATCAGATATGCAATATAACACTATTACACAACATAAAACAGTATGTGGCATTCCAGGCATGTTCAATGTCCATGCATTATCAGGATCTTTCGTTTTGAAACATAAAATAAGATTCATCAAAACCTTACATGCAAAACGTCAAACAAATACCTTGTTTCGCGAAAATATATATATAACTGTTTAAACAGATTGAATTTTACAGGCACTTGAGTTGTGGTATATTGCAATATTTTAGAACTTGGGTGTTATGGAATCTCACCTCGTCTCATATCCGATATCATTGGGGACAATTAAACTTTAAGCGTGATAACGGAACAAATCAATCAGTGCTGGATAGTTTCAAATGAACTTTGATGTTTTATAAGAAACCACGTTTCTGCCACGTTGGCAAACTGGCACTTACGTAGTTGGCTTTGGAAATCTTTATCGATATTTGACAAAAAAACAAAACAATTTGTTAGCGTAATGTTAGAAGATATCGTCGGTGTTCCTCTAAACCCGATGATGTGTCATATTTGAAACAAGAGCACCACCTGTGGTAGCCTGACGCTCGTCTTCTCGGGCATCCGAGCGAGATATTTATAAAAAATAACAGTTATTGTGTTTTGTGAAAATTAATTTGGCAAAATGCAACCAAAGTTATGGCACTTGTCCCTGTGGTTGCTTCTATTATGTCAGACAACTAAGTTCTACATTGAATGGTTATTGAGAATAGTGGACTCAATATAACACTTAATCAAAATAACGACTTAAAAAGGGAAATTACTTTGCAAAATGTAGTCAAAAGTTATGAACCTTGCCTACTCTCGTTGCTAGTATGACCTCAGACAACAGTAAGAAATTTCAAAGCTCTACACTAAATGGTTATTGTGAAAAAGTGGGCTTTAACAAAAACAAAGTTTCGACATAAAAAGGACAATACATTTGACAAAATGCAGTCAATAGCTATGTTCCTTGCCATCTTGCGATGTTTCTTTGATGTCAAACAACTGTAAGAAATTTCAAAGCTCTATCTTGTTTCATTACTGTGAAAAGTGGAACTTAAACTAAAACTTAACCAAAATGTTGACTTAAAAGGGCAGCAACTTTGACAAAATGCAGTCAAGAGATATGAACCTAATTCAAACGTGTTGCTAGTATGATGACTGACAACTGTAAGAAATTTCAAAGCTCTTGCTTGAATGGTTATTGGGAAAACATTGACTTAGACCAAATAATGTAACCAAAATTCTGACCTAAACACGGCAATAATTTTGACAACATGCAGTCAAGAGTAATGGGCTTTTGCATCATCGTTTTGTTAATATGCTGACAGACAACTATAAGAAGTTTCAAAGCTCTACCTCGAATGGTTTCGAAGAAAGAGAGAACTTTAACAAAACACTTAACCAAAATACGACGACTGACGACGACGTACGCTTATCAGGTTTATATGACATTATCTCAACTGCCTGAAACAGACGAGCTACAAAATAGAAGAAAACCGACTGTCGTGTGTGTGTTTGCTTAGACAATTCTTTTTTCTTAACGAATGATTTATCAAGAAATTCCATACTTCTGACACATTTTGCTCTATACAATGCAATACATTACAATAACTTTTATTGTATTAAACATACAATTAGTACATTTTGAGCTATACAGTAATGCAAATTGTCTTCAAAACAAAAGTCGTTACTAAGCAAAGGGATAATGAGAAGCACTGCATCGTCAGCAAAACTAAGACCAATTTACACGCAGCATGATGAAGGTTAATGCCACAGTCAAATTTTTCTCTGAACAAGCTTTAACCCTTTCCTCCACATGCTATTTTAAGGTTTATCCATAGGAAAATAACCTGATGACAAAAATAGAGCTCTTGGCAAAAAGAGGAAATAACTATCGATGGCTTGGTGCAAAACTAGTGTAACTTCTTCACAAATGGGAAAAAGGAGTTACAATGTCATAATAGACGACTTGGTTTTGATATTATCTCGGGGAGTACTTTGTTGTGTAAATTGTTATTGAACTATAACCATGCTACTCGTATAAGCGCGACAATAAATCGCGTTTGTTACTGTTTGAAAAACAGCTTGGATCAAGATCAGACGCCGAGTTACTCGGCGTCTGATCAAACTCCAAGCTGTGTACAAAGGTAACTACAATTACGTTTTATTACGTTACAGTCTTCTAAAGGATACGACTCGTGCAGATCTGACGCCTCGGGAAATACAAGATCAACAAGAGTCATATAAGCCCGTTCTTCCTTCCAAAATACCGTTTAACTCATGGAACTTTTGTTTTCAGAACGAGGTTTATCTTAATGTTTAAGCCTTGTACAACAAATGAGACTGACACGCAGAACCACCGTCTATATAAAATAGGAACCATAATATAAAATGAATATACTGACCTGAAATAACAAAAGAAGTCATAAGAGACAACTTTGTTTTGATATTATCTCGGGGAGTACTTTTTTGTGTAAATTATTATTGGACTATAACCATGCTACATATAAGCGCGACAATAAATCGCGTTTGTTACTTTTTTGAAAATCAGCTTGGATCAAGATCAGACGCCAAATATCTCAGTGTCTGATCCGAATCCATCAAGACAACATATCCACCTACTTTAAAACCAAATCGGAAGTGGTTTGAAAATTGCTGCAGACGAGAGTTTGAGCAGACGATAATAATGGCAGCGGATTTCTTGTATTAGCTCTCTCGGCACCAGTGTCGCCTATATGTTTTATTGCAAACAGTGAAGGCCAAGATCAGACGCCGCTCTGAGAATGGTACGTCTAACCTGAAATGTTTCTTTTGCAACAACATGTTGTAGCTTGATGTAGTATTTGGAGAAAACACATGTTTATTCACATATACACTTACTTTTATTAGAATAATTGATTTGAAACTAGTTGCATTCCACAATTCTAAATTATTAACCGAAACAGTTATTAACCCTTAGCCTGCTGGTCGCGACTAAGGTGATTATTCAAACAGCTTGGGTCCAGATCAGACGTCGAGTAACTCGGTGTCTGATCTGACTCCAAGCTATTTGACACTCAGACAATAGGTTCTCTAAATTTTAAGAAAATCGGACGATGTTTAAAAATGAAGCAGATGACACTTTTAGCAGACGACAATTTTCGTAGCAGGCGAAGGGTTAAGTTATTCGTTTTATATGAAAAGATGCATTACTGTGCAATATGATTCTATTCATTAAAATATACTTATAACATGTTTCAAGACCAAATAGAGAAAACACCATTTTGTTAATAATCTTGTTTTATTCTTGTATACATTTATAGTATTATGCTCGTTCATGCGTGTGCGTATATTTTTACCTTTTAATTGAGAAAAAAGGGTTGCATCAAATATGGTACAAAATAAAACCGTACAAAATAGTTCAAGTACCTCGTTAAATTAAAAATATAAAAAGAGATATCCAGAGTAAAACTTTACCAAGACCTTTACCCCTTTAACTTGTTACTGAGTCAATATATTCAAAGAGCATGGATTTCGAAATTGGCGGCGTCTGTTCAGAATCCAATATACTTGATGCTTGCGCAATATTGTCTTAAAACGGGAAGCAAAAAGGACAATTTAAAAAAAATAAAACAGACGAGAGCTTGAGCATACGATAGCTTTAGAAGTGGGTAAATGATTAATGACTTGACTTTTTCTGATTACATTGAGCTTTAACACTCGTGCATCTCGTGTAACGGATCATTGTCAATTTGGTCGGTGTTAACCTGTTTCCTGTCGCCAAATGCAACTGTGTCCTGTCGCCAAAACATTCGGTTGCTGAATTTCTCGTTTGCTTGATTTAAAAACCATGTTCGATTCGCTTGAAATTAGGTGAAACTGTTTTATTCATTTTAAACAGCTTGGACCCGGATCAGACGCCGAATAACTGACCAGGCTCCGAACCGGTTTAAAATATTACTAATTTAACGATATGCAGGAAAAGGATGTTCATATAGACTTTTCGTCCCAGCAATGATCGATTAACCCCCTTCTCTGCTTACCCGGATCCATAGTGTCGCGTACGCAAACAGCCAAGAACCGTATGAGACTCGGCGTCTCATCCGGATCCAAGCTGTTTGAAACTATAGCAATATATGTGCTAGAAATTAAGTTTATATCTGAAATTTGAAAATGGAGCAGACGAAATATTGCACATGTGCATAGACAGGGTTAGCAGAGAAACAGTTTCGAACGTTCCAGATGTTTTGTTTTCCCAGAAAAAAAATAGCATGCACTATTAAAAACGGCCACATAAACGCGTATTTCATTGCATTGCTGTCATGTTTATCTTGATAATCTACAGCGATCATGTTATGGTTATAATTTCTTCGAATAGTGTTTATTTACATGTATTAAGAGCATCCCCACATGACTTTTGGCATCCTGCTGGCAAGCATATACAGTAAAACCACTCTCTTAACCGGTAATATGATTAAAATGTAGTTTTGAAGACATGTTACGGCTTACTTTCGACAGAAAGTAATACAGAAAGCTCCTACATGGGGCTCCTGTATTACTTCCAACCTTTATTTAGTCGCCACGTGAATTAACAAAACAGCATTTTTGTTTAAACGTCTCTGATTTAGAGAAGTTTTACTGTAGTAATCTATCTTTTAACACAATTATGATGCAAAACATATCGTTGATGACGTTCGACGGCTGACAAACAATACGTACTGGACGACCATTTACGATGACGACATTGTAAGAACTTCATAATTAAATTAAAAGAAAGTTCGAAAACGTGTATGTATACTAAAACAAACTGTAGCAATTAAATCCTCAGAACCTGCGTAAATTATTCACAGCAATAAAACGAAAAATGAGAACCTTAAAAAGGTGTATAAGACAAAAAGTAAAAGTCACTATGGGGGAAACTTAAAAGATATAATAAATTATGTCATCACACTCAAAAGGGAATCAAAACAAAACTATTTTAACAAACGGGCAGATAACTTAAAAGCGGAAAATGTCAACCTTCGGAAGTATTTAATGTTGCCAGAAGAAAACATTCTCTACCAACTCTTTACTCTAACGACGAATGTGCATCTATCAACAACAAAAAAGCAGCCCCTCTTTACAATTTCTTTTGTAGTCATTTATTTTGAAGGAGACAAATGCACATAATCCAAATAGTTAACCTTATTCTCAATTGATATATCGGATGCCTACCACTGGGTAAAGCATCCGGGCAAGATGAATTAAGAATCGCATTATTCGAGAACTATCTCACGAACTAAGTGCTCCTCTTTGTAGATATATCTCAAGAAGTGTTTTCCAGCTGACTGGAAATATCTAAAAGGTTAAAAACGGTACGTTTCAGTACAAACGACGCAGACCTAAACCAGTTGCAACAGTTGGAAGCGTTGCGATGGCATGTACTCTGCTATGTCATCAGAGGTAGTCAGATATGACACAGCAGAGGTACACCTAAACAACATTGTATTGTGATTGAGTTTACACAAAAGGGGCCTCTCTGTCAAGAAGTATGTTAAGTTTGGAAACGAAAATATTTGTTACTTCAATCGCTAACTGGAACATAGACTCTGCAGTAATAATGTCACATTCTACGTAAATGTTTAGCGTGTCTATCAAAATATAAGTAAATGTGTTTATAAACCAACTGTTAGAGATATGTGGTCGCCCAGCTTTCTTATTGTATTTAATGTAATACTTGTTTACTATAACAAATGAGCAACATATTGTTAGAAAAATAACAACCTGCCGCGCAATGACCAACCCTGAACTTTGCACTTCAAACCTTGTAGAACAAAAACCACCCAAGAATTATATTGGAAAACATTTTGCCGTGGTGATTATTGAAACTGTAGAAGATAAGTACCGTTTAGGCAATTTTCAACTTAATGAAAAATGTGCGTGACAAGCATCAACCTCATAAAGTTTTAATTTTAAAGACATAGAAGAGCAAATGTTATATATGATAAATATAAAATTCTAGCATTATTGTTCAAGGCTTTCGTGTGGCAGGTGCTTAAAAGCAACACTGGAACTAAAGCTTCGATGGTTAATCAGAAAAATGTAGATCATCGGGATGTTAACCCTAACGGCATTATAAACAGCGCACACCCAAATTCGTCACCGAGTCTTTGGATTAAAGTCTGCATAGTTTGTAATTTGTTGAAGGCAATTGTATTTGATTATATTTCTGCAAACATAATCTTGATACAAAACCGCTTTTCAAACAGGGTGTCGGATCTTGATTTACACTGTTTGCAATACTGTGCCACTTTTCCCAACCGGTGACTAAAATTTATCATCCTTGTGAGGACTTTACCTGTCACCACAAAGAAATACTTTTGATGCCCCTGAACCAAACCTCTTGTAAAAACCTTGCGGAAAATGATTCATTTTAGACAGTGTTTTTAAAACATCTGAAAAGTTTGCTTATTTCTTTTGCTGGTTATTCTTCCATTCCATCAACGTCCATTGAGCTGAAACAAAGAGTAGGGCGTAACGTATTTAATGAGTCTGTATGCTATATATGTTAAAACATTTCAGAAACAAATACCATATAAAACACTAAAACTGTCATGTTCGAACATATTCTCTTGTAATATGTTACAGTAAGAGAATCTATATTCATTCCCGTTTAACCATTTTACCGCCTTAGTCGCCTGATTGCGCTGTTGTAAAAAGTGCAGTCCTAAATCAGACGACGCTTGACACATTTTTAGCAACAAGTTATATTCCAATATAAACAGTTTCGGAATAGACAAAGTGTATTTAACTATTTCTGTTATTTATTTCGTAAAAATGTTAAATTCAACACCAGTCACAACCGCCATATTTAGATGTGGCGCCGAAAGGATTTAATGCCAACATAACGCATAAGAAGTTTACATTATATCAACAAAAGTTCTTTTTCGACTGTAACATTTTGTTCTTTGGTTTAAATCAAAGCTTTGCCTTATGTTTGGCTTGGTTTCCCAAAGGCATTCCTGGTCGTTCTCCATGCACACATAACAATGTAAATGTGGTGATGTGTGTCTGATGTGTGTCCCGGTTGAAACATTCCACTGTTTTCATATAACAATTGATCTTATCGGGTTATGATTATTATATAGACGTAGAATAAGGAATATCCGTGTACTCTATTCTTATATATTCTAGGTCAAAGATTTATCTGTAACATTCTCTTTTTTTTTACCTAGAACTATTGAAATTAGTTTAAGACGGGTCGTCATGTGACGTTGAAAAAAAATAAATGAGCTCTGCTGTGCGATTTCTAACCTTAAGACAATTCAAACAGTGTAGATCTATACCAGATGTCATGTTAGAAATATTGCATCTAGCTATGCAAAACCATGTCACAACCATAGACAAGAAAATAGTTATGACTTCTGGTCAGTTTCAAACAATGCAGACCAAGATCAGATGCAACGTCAGAGACGCGGCATCTGATCACGGTCTACACTGTTTGAAAGCCCTTATGGTTGGAAATCGCACAGCGGCGCTCAAATTGACGGGCTATTCTCATTTTAAAAGTGCCAGGTCAATAATACGT
>JAULCE010180419.1:0-11617 GCA_032359355.1 Macoma nasuta | reverse complement strand
GCCGAGTAGTTACGATTGGTACGATTGGTAGTAGTACTTTCCCGAGCTTGCCGGAAAGGGCCGAGTAGTTACGATTGATACGGTAGGTAGTACTACCGTTGGGGAAACGGGGCACAGGAACGATAAAGTTACGAATATTCGTGATATTCGGCTTGATTCTTGAATATTGTCGAGAATTGACTACTATGTGTAATAATCTATTACGAATATCACACGGGCGTTTGAAATCAGTTACGACTAAGTTAAGAATACTCCGAATGCATGTTCGAATCACGTACGAATAAATATGAATTCGTGACTATTCTTGACAATCTGTGCGATTTGACCTCAAGATAGGTATAAAAATGTTTTCGTGGGATTCGTGACGAATTCGTACCCGATTCGCGATCAAGTCACGAGTTCACGAATCCCCGAATGAGTTAAGAATACCGCCACATTACCTACGAATCGATCACGTTTCAGTTACGATGCCCAAGAACGCACTTTTACGAATCTGTATGATGCCAATGAAGACTTACAACTTGTGTTTATAACAAGGCACGAGCGTATACCTTTGAGCTACGTGCAGCAGTAGACACGTGTATATCCTTTGGAAGACTAGCGTAAAAACTGTAATTGTAGTAACCTTTGCAAACAGCTTGGAACTTGATTAGACGCCGAGTAACTCGGCGTCTGATCAAGCTACAAGCTGTTTGACATCTTGCTTGTACTTATTCTACCAAAGAAACTTAAATAGATTTGTATGAATATAAGCAAACGACAAAAAGTGCAGACGAAAATATCGCAGACGACAATTGTCCGTCTTTCAAATGATATCTACATCTGGTAAAGTAATTTTAACCCTTATCTGTCAATCGACGTTAACCAGCCTGGACCCGAATCAGACGTCGAGTAACTCGGCGTCTGATCCGGATCCAAGCTGTTTGACACTCAGACAACAGTTTCACAAAATTTCAAACGAATCGAACGAGGCTAAGAGATATAGCAGACGAGAATGATTCAGCGGACTATTTTATTTTGGCGGCAGAATAAGGACACTGTTTACCATGAATAATTCCACGGAGATCTAAGGGTTGGTTGTATAGCTAGGTTTATCGTCATGCTACATTCTAACAATATATCTTCGGTTTCGCTAAACATTGTGGAAACGCATCGATGTTTTATAGGATGTAATAACAATATGTATTCGAAATAGCCGAATTCGGGTAAATTCGAACAAATAGAAATAGTCACACCGATTTAGACATAACAAGTTTCGGCTGTTCTTTACTGCCATTTTGTTTCCAAAACGATACGAACTTTACTCTGATTGTGTAGGGATACATTGTAATGTTTAATGTTGACGATTATTGTATTGGAACACATTTTAAACATTTCCATTATCCGCAATGATATTCCCATGAAACATAAAACACTCTGTGAATGTAATGATTATTGTATTGTGTATCATGCTGGTATAACTACCGGCTGCTGAAATATTTGAGTACTTGATTCTTGAACCTTGTTGGCTTCAAATTCGTTAAACTTATTGTCTGAGTGCTAAACAGTTTGGCTCCGGATCAGACGCAGAGTTACATTTATACGGCATGTGATCAGGATCCAAACTGTTTGAACTTCTTTTACTATGATCGCCATATACATGATAAGGGTAAAGTCGAGTTTTACACAATCTATATAATCTATATTGAAGTATACCGTTGTTCATTAGAATATTCAAACCAACTCATTATCCAAATATGTATCGAACTTTATTTATATGTATCTTTTTACACTTTAGAAGATATTGCATTTAGTCCAACTTATGTCAGGTGCATCTAACATTTTTGCTCCACACATACTTTATGTTTATCTCACATTGATTTTGGCGCTTAAAACTCAATACCATGGATGGGGCCCTTCAGCTGAGTCTCATTACCTCGAAGTCGATTATTTTTGAAAATATCGAAGTCATTAGTTCGCAGTACCTGAAGCCAGAAATAAATAGATAAACACAATACACATGTATCACAAGAAGCTTCCTCTCAGCCAGTATGCTCCGAAAACAGGTGATTCAGGTGAGTTATTTAAATAGCATCAACCATGAAACGAAACTGGTTATAATAACAATACCTTTATGCAAATAATATAAAAGTAGGCTCTGAATATTGACGGGAAAAGCCTGTAATTTTATAAGTTACTACCTTGTACATTTGCAAAACTTCTTTTTCTTAGGAATCAAACCCAGACCTCTCACAATTAGATTGATTTAGAGGGTGTTTTGCACACGGAACTTCAGAAACTGTTAGTGTGCAAATGTATATGCAGTAGAGCTCACATTATTTAAGTTGACATGATTGTGTTAATCTGCAACTTAATATTTAGAAAACATAAACAACACCACAGAGATCTTGATTTAAAAAAATAAGGTGGAAGTACGAATGATCGCTAAAACTGAATTCCACAATAAAGTTTGACTTCAACATCAGTCAGGCTCACAAGCATTTATTTACATTTTGAGAGAGAAAATAATTTTGAATAAAGCCATATACTAGCACTATGAGGGCGAAACCCACCAAGGTTTTGGGCAGAACGTTCAGAAGCGAACGGTCCAGTGGGCACAGCGTCTCGTTAACATGGATACCTACACATATTTTGCAAAATTGAAACTTATGTTTTAACCACCTTTTTCTATTCGCTGTCTTCAAAGCGGATACCACCACACGTGTATTTTTGGAATTTGCATCATATTAGTCGCAATAGCTGCAGGCTCCACGATGATTGTCTGTACTTAAACTTCACATTTATTTTTTATCGAATTTGAATCGTGAAATACGTTTTATGTCTCGTTGCTCAAACTTACATGGATTGTCAGATCAGTCTCTGTGGCGAAGTGCCACTACAATCAGACCACATACGCCGAAATGACTTTCAAATATGTTTTTCCATTGTTAACAAACTTCACCTCAGCATTGTAAATAGATAATTCTCGGACCGATTTTAGGAATCTTACACACAATTTAAAGTCGAGCAAGGGGAGACCTAAACCGATATGTCTGTGACTTACCAAGATTGTGTTCAGTTTAAGACGACAGTACTTGAATTATTTATTCTAACTGAGTCAGGAATCGACTTTATTGCTTTCGAATCGAGACATTTGTTTTGCAAATGGCGGATGTAACCAAATAACGATAACTGTGTCCTAAAAAAATCGGCATGTTTTACCTTGCAACATTCGGAACTGCACATCGTTAAGGTCCGATGATTGCCGAAAATTTGGGACATATTTTCAGAGCTGTTAGCCTGTTGAATATTGGTGTTAAAATGTGTGACTACTAGTAATACACATTAACTACAGGCGGGGGAGGGGGCTATTTATATAACCTAAATATGAAGTTTATGTTAATTCGCGGGGACTTTCAAGTGCCCGCGTTGTTTGCTCATTATACAGGCTCTGAGTTTCCAGATTTTCTCACAGATACTTGGGGTTAAAAGATCACTTCCTGGTTAAGGTTACCACGTGGTTATTTTACGACATGCGAAAAATGTCATTTCTTTAACGGCGTCTAGCTGATATCATATGCATTTTAAGAATGGCATTGTGTCTACATTTAAATGTTGAAAATTAGACCCGACGACATCTAGTTTAGAAATGACGAGGAGTCGAATACTGCTTTGAGGTTTCCCTACTGAAAGAAGCGATAATCCAAGTGTTGTCAAAGGGAGGTAACCTTAATCAGGTAGTGATTTTTTAACCCATGTGTTTCATCCGCTCCGTATTTTCCTAATGTTTATTTTTATCTCCCTTGGATCTAATGGCCAGTATATACCATGTAAGTGACGATAATCGTCGATAGATGTACCCATTTTTTATATTGATCTTAATACTTTACATGTGTCATAATGACATTAACACAGGTATGATCGAGATACGCCAATTCGTTTGATCAGGATATGCACATTTATGATTAAACAGCAGCTATTTCTTTATCACCAAACCAGTTGCTGTTTTGCTAACACCTTGCATTAGACGTACAACGGCTGATCTGAGTTTAATTAAGCTTTGGAATCAAGTACGGTTTACCCATGGTATGAAACAAGTGTTTTCCAAATTCTTGGGAAATGGATTGGGAATTTCGTTATAAACATGCAGTTTTAAAAATAAGTTACTTTATCCTTTACATATTGTTGACATAAGATCGTTCACTCTCGCCAACTTTTTCAGATTGGACACACATATTTAACAAGAGATTTTGTAAAACATTATGCCCCCTTCAGAGTCATGTTGTTAGTAATATTTGCACAATTTAATAAAATAGGCATGGACCGATCGAAAACTGTTTTTCATCTCAAATCACACTGACCTTGACCTTTGACCAACTGTACTCAAATTCAATAGGGTTCATCTGCTGGTCATGACTTACCGGCCTACCAAATTTGAGATACCTGGGCCTAAGAGTTCTTTGTTATTGGTCGAAAATCGTTTTTCAGCTCAAGGTCACACTGACATTGACCTCTGACCCACTGACCTCAAAATCAATAGGGATCATCTGCTGGCCATAACCAACCAGCCTATTTAGTTTGAGGTCCCTATTGCTCGGAAACCGTTTTACAGCTAACAGTCACGCTGACCTTGACCTTTTGACCCACTGACCTCAAAATCAATAGGGTTCATCTGCTGGTCATGACCAACAAGCCTACCAAGTTATTGATCGGAAACCATTTGGTCTACCGACCGATCGATCGACCTTCTGACAGACAGACCGACCGACCGACCGACATGTGCAAAGCAATATACCCCACTTTTTCAAAGGGGGCATAAAAATGTAATACACACATTTTTATGAATAAAAGCATAACATACATATTAGTTACGGATGTTGTGTGTCGAAAGTTTCAGTCAGAATGCGAGCTGGCTGCAAAGAGGCGTATTTTGAGCAGCCGCCAAACATTAGCAGTAAAAATACCAGAGCCTATAAATTCGAGCAAAAGATTACACTACGTCTGTACACTCCATGGTATTGCTAGGCCAAGACTTGCAGCTTTATCAGGAATCGTCGGCACAGAACAGGTCATTGATCGCATAGATTACTGCAAGTCAGAAAATTGCATTTTCGGGTGGAGTGCAAAGTTTACTGGCGAATATAGGCTTCGGAATCCCTAGGTTGCTCCCAAAATTAACATCTGTTAAAATTGTGTACTGCTCCATTTTTAAAAATATAGTCTCTCAATCCTTTATTAAACTGTTCAGTGAGTGACAAAAAGCTTGAAACCTAATCAAAAGCGAGTAACCTATCGTCTGATCTAGACCCAAACTGTTTGCAACTATATAAACAGTCGTGAGTCTTATTATTGGTTGAGTCGTACCGAAAATAGATACGGAATAAGAGCTTTATTATTGCTATGCAGTAAGCCTACCGACCTCTCATTTGATCCAATCGTGTTGCTGACACTCATGATCCGGATCAGCCGATTTTACCACATAATGTGTTCAAAATGATATTGACCCTGATTTGTATGCTCCTTATAGAGCAGTCTAATCAGGGTCTACACTATTGGTACAAGTTCTACAGGTCAAGCTAGTTGAGTTATTTCGGTAGAGTTTGGTTCCTTACCAGTTGTATACGAGGTCTAGTCCTTCACGAATATTTTAAACTTTGATCATACCCAATAACGTTCGCTGGTCTAGGAGTTTATTGGTGAGTAGCCTCACCATAGTGTCTACTTTCATAGGTGGAGACACCCATGTTTCAGGCACAATTCTTAAGGAGGCAAACCACAGTAGATCTCAGATTGCTCAGATTTGCAGATCGGTCGAACATCCTACCTCGGGAAAAGATGAAAAATCCAGCTCAAATCAACACCTGAAAAAGAAATATAAAATTCATTTGAGAAATGGTTTTACTAGGTGAGACAAAAACCATAAAACTTGCCTGAAAACACCTAATTTGGACTGTATTTTTTAGGTTAAAACTCCTATCCTGGCGCTAAGGAAATGGCCGCGAAAACACATGAAAATCACGAAATTGTCGCTTTACATAACTAGTTCGACCTGTACATTTAAAGGCAAACAGTTTGTCTCTTTTGCATCATAAAATCATGCCCACCTGGCGAAAAGGTCAAAACACTGAAGTTTCCTACTAGCACTTTTTTCACATTTCATGTGTCTTGTCAGCTACTATCAATTTCCAGGATATTTCTACACGTAAAGCAAGCTGACATGCATTCGTATCTTTCTTTGCATATCTCTCTTAAATGTCAATAAAGGTCATGACCTTTGGGCACAGTCTTAAGAAAACATGTACTACAGCAAGATTTTAGTACAAAACAATCAAGGATACTCATTAATGAGTCATAACAAACAGTTAAAGTCTGCATTGTCATATATTAAGGAATTCCTAAGAATCCACTGGGTCGAAACAAGGGCTTTAGGGCTCTTCTGTATACTGCTACCTTAAAGTTTGTACCGCTTATTTTGCGAGCATAAAACGCGGGCACAGTCTAACATATAACAAGACAAATATTTGATGCAAGAATCAAGGACGCCGCAAAATATTTTAAATGTTAAATGTAAATGTATAAGTACCGGAGTATTCTTTAAACGAATTTATTGATTTTATTAAACTCTTTCTTTTAAAGAAAACGTTTTGTAATAGACCTGTTTTCGGGGTAACACTTAATTTTTATTGAATAAGTGTTTAAACATAGTATTTTTGATATATTTTTTTATGTAGTATGTATATTTTGCACTGTAAAAGAGAAACAATTAAATCATATTGTATTCTGGGTCTCCCGGATCCAGGTCCCGATTCCCGTCATTTTTCCCCACTTTCTTCTTGGTCTTGTAAATGTTTGGTATTTTTATTAAGAATTTTTTTTTCTGCTACAGTTTCCATAAATTTGGCTTGATTCGTCCGTTTTAAACATCTGAAATATATGTTTTTATTTCTTAAAACCATATACTCAAACCGCTGTAGGGATTTCATACTTTCCCCACTTAATTGCTGAAGTAAATATACTCATTCGTAAACCATTTTACAATGTTGACGGGTTATCATTATTTTACACCTCAATTTCTGTCGTAAATTGTGTAGTTCGTTAACCAGTTTCAAAATGTCAGCGACCAGGTGTCCAGTGACAAAATCTAACGTATATTCCATATGTAGCCGACGCCCTCAGGGCGGCGTCTAATCAGTGCACATGCTTGAAATGATGTTGATTGTAAATATAGAAATAAGGTGTTTACGAATGTAACGAATACCCAGGATGGTATACTTTTGTGTAAGCTGTTTCTCTTTAATATTATTTATCAATTTTTGAGGAGAAAAACTCGTATTGTTATGTAAACGATATTGTTTTCAAGCAAAGATACAGATTCTTCAAAATAAATTTACCAAACATCGGCATTCATTCCTGAAAAGTTCCATGTGGCGCAAAGAATCCCATTCACCACGGCAGTAAACTGATGCTAAAAATAGTAAGGATTAAGCAGAAATTAACAGTGTGTTGCCTGCTTTTCAGTTTTGGTGCAATGTTATGTTAATATGCCTGCTAGGTCATTGTTTTAGCATGTAATAATTTTTATAGACTTGTGATTTCTGATCGGTCAAACTAATTAATATACTCAAGAGGTGGTATAAAACGAAAGTAAATTTAAATTAATGGTAAACATTACTTAACTGATGAACCATAGATGCAATTTGCACGGCAGTATTTGGATCTCCTATCTATTGATGTGGTTTCAGAACACTTATAGTGTGTTTTATAAAGGTTTCTTATTTAAGAAAAGGAAAACAGGATTTATTCCAGATATTTTTGTTTGGTGCAAAAACGGCTGTTTGCTGCACCACCCTTGTTCTCGTAGATGGACATGTATGATTTGTGACAAAGCTTTTCTGATTATTACAAACACATTGTGAACATGTTTGAAAACAGTAATCAAATACATACAAATCAGTGTAAGAGCGTCCGCGTAGGGGGCGGGAGGTCCGGGGTTCGATCCCCGGGCCGGGTCAAACCAAAGACTTGGAAATAGGTAGTAATGACTGCCCTTCTTGATGCTCAGGATTTCGAGTTAGCATTACACTGATTCGTCGGTGTCAGAATATTGTGTTCGGCCGGGTTTCAGTCCCTGGTGTACCTCATAGGTCACCAGGAGAGTCAAAGTAAGAGGTGCTGAGCCGTTGTGGCACTCTCCTAACCAAGAGCGCAGCACCATGCAATACCACCGTACAGCGAGCGTAAACAACAACAACAACATTGTAATAATGTTTACATGAGGAGATATGTAATATGTGCTGCTCCAGTAACCATGTCTTCCTTTTCATAAGGAAGCCAACTTGTTCATATAGGTAACTAACCATGACTTCCTTTTCAAAAGGAACCCAACTTGTTCATATAGGTAATCTGCGCTGATCCACTAATCATGGCTTCCTTTTCAAAAGGAAGTCACATTGTTCATTCCTGAGCTGGGTTTGTAATTTCAATACAGTTATACTATAGTAGTCAATTCTACATGATGCTGGTATTCAAACTAATACTATTGACAAACAAATAGTGCAGAATGTATGCTTTTCCAAACTCATGTAGGTTGTTAGGAAAGCAGTGGACGTCGCTGATATAGATACTACATATAGACTTATGTGGCCTGGTCCTGGTGTTATGGACCTGCTATATTTCAACCCTTTTACCGCTAAAGGTCATATCGACATTGCAAAAAAGTGAGACCCAGATAAGACGCCGCTTTAGTCTGACCAAAGAATTCACATATTTGCAACACAATTTAGTCCGAATATACGGCTTTTGGAATTAATTATTCGTTAATATATCATCCAAAAACCAGTTACAGCCGACACTTTTAAATTAAGTGGCGAAAGGGTTATCAGACAACTGTGTCTCAGAAACATCGCGTACTCTTTCTGTTGTTTCCAATTTCCCCTAGAACATTTTGAGCGTGAAGTTGTCCACATGATTTAATTAAAGTTGAGGACTCGACTACTGGATGTGTTTCAACTTGTTCCAATGGCACATGCACATTGTCTTTACAATTAGAGAATAATCATGTTTAAGATTTCAGTGAAATATTAATAATTAATTTGATGCAAGTGTCGTCCAAAATTGCAAACGCATGGCAAACGACGCAGTTCTAGGTCAGTCGATGACACTACGTCGTGGCATGTGGTCAAGGACTCCATATTTTGCAGGCACGATTTCAAGTCTTGAACAAAAAACATTTTCGATATTTTCCAGTAGCTTTGTTAACGCGAAAAGTTGAATTGAAGACTGTATTTGAAAAAGCAGGAGACGATGAGACTTGTTTGAAGAAGTTTCCTCTGGCGGATTGCTTATGAAAAGCAACGTAATTTAGCGAAACTGATAGATCTGTCAGATGTACGAAGAATACAATAACCTTTAATCTGTTGATCAATGACTTGGAATTCATCAGCCACTGCTGAATTGATTGTGTGTCTCGGTAACAGAAATCTTACTAAAGAAGCGTAGAAACGTTTCACTGGTTGTATGTAATGAAAACAGGACACGCTACTCTATTCTAACAAATATCCAATGCCGATAAATAAGGAATATTCGATATAACATGTACATGTACTAGCTTCTTGAAACCCACGAATAATTGATTTCAACTATCGTTTTTGATTTTCACTTGTTATACTAGTAAACCTTTACCTCATGTGATATTATTAGACTGATCCACAGGGAAACAATCTGGTGAAAAGGAAAAGAACAATGACAATTTTAATCGCTTTCTTAAGAATGAGAAAAAAGGAATCATGTGTTCGCTGCTATTAAATACTCAATAATCCATACTGTTTAAATAGTCAGTCAGAGGCGTCAAAAGGCGGATCTATGGAGAGAGGATAAACAAAACCAAGATTAGAGATACTGGGTTTGGTTTTGTATACAGTATATAGAAATTTAAAATATTTGCATCTTTAGTGTAGTTTACGAAACAGTATATAAGAAACTTATTGTATTATGCTACAAGTGTGCTTTAGTTGCCACATTGGATAGACACGTTTAGATATAAGTATGGTGTTAGTACAGCGATCACTTGTCATTTAGTAAACTCTACCATCCAAAACGACACATGTCGGTATAAGACACATTTGTATAGGATATATACTGTTTTAAACGTCCTCATGTTTGAAATCATACAGTGGCGCTCAATTTACAACTCGAAAACAATTAGAGCAGATGAGGATTACTGATTACCATTCATCTTTCTTCTGTCTTGTGCAGGTCTCTTTCCCGACCTATCTACTTATTTGATGGGTTCTCTGCTTTGCTATAATTAAAGAGTGATATGCTAAGTGAAAGCAAATATAGTCTAGACGTAGAAATAAATGTCATTAATGCTATTCTAAAACATAATAAAGCCGTACTTTTATTTATTTTATAGGTTTATTCGTGACTAAAGCAGTTTAAAATCGATGTCTTATCCAGAATTGTGCTCAGTAAAATGTCTGAATCAGAAGTCGGTAATACGATATAAAATTTATTCTTATAGAATTTAGTCTGGAGAAACAGTGTTTAAAGACATTCGATAAAGCATTCTAGATTGCTGGTTCTTTATCTTATTAAGTGACACGCTCAGCAAACACAATCGTATGAAGAGTGCAATAAAATACACCCAGATCAGTCGCCGTGTTTTTGTCACTCAATGATTCTTTGTTCACTAGATGGTTACATTTCATATTCCTAATTTTGGAGACGATTATTGCTACGGGTTTACAGCGTTTGCACCTTCAAAATGCCTGTTCCTCGTATACCATGTAAGGTTATACTGCGCATTTAGCCTGCTGCTAAAATTGGCATCTGCTTTTTCACGGCGGGGAATCACTTGGGCTGAGTTAGCGAACAACACCACAAAATGGCTGCCATATCGCTCGATTCGGGACCAAAAAGTGCCATAAACAAGGTAAGAACTGCAGTGATTTACTACCTTTCATAGTGGATACCCTAGTCCTTTGGAAACAGTTTCACATGCTGTCAACACCTTTGCTTTCAGTTGTCTGAGTATTCAGAACACTTCAACAAACCGTCCCGGTCTGCAGAAATCTCAAATAGTATTGTCTGTGAATGAACATGATATTTCATTATAAATCGCCTCTACGGCTTATTTGTACATCATTCCGTGTTTCGGAGAACAATGTGACAAACAAACTATGTTTTCCCGAATCATTTTAGTACTCTATCCGATCAAAATTGCTTGCAGACGCAAGTTTACCAAATTGGTGTTGCACGCGTACATGAAAACGGATGGTGTTGCTCACGCACGACATAAAAAAGTGGTGTTGTGCGCGTACAAGATTACGGGCGCTTTAGTCAATACTTTCACAACACTTATTAGAATATGTACAGACACAACACGAATGCCATGTCACATTAAGACATTCCATTGAATAATACTCTTAGCAAATGCAGGGTAAGACATTCAAAGCATTAAAGGACGCTCGGCAAATGCGTCATTTTAGTCATGTATGAGTCATTGGGTGACGCGTAGATAGCCATCTACATTATTGATCTAGGGCCATACTTACAAAGCTTCTTAGAATTTTTTTTAAAGTTAAGTGAAAATTTCAAATGCAGATTTCTCTATTTTTACAAAAAATAATTCAATAAA
>JAULCE010180308.1:0-11617 GCA_032359355.1 Macoma nasuta | reverse complement strand
AAGTTTATCTTTAATAAGGTCATGTGGAAGAGTAGTATAAAGTGTAGAAAAATCATAAGTGCTAAGTGTGGATGCTACATCAGTACACACATTTGGTTTAAAAGGAGCTAACCATGTGTTACTGATATATTTCGAAACAGGGACAACGTATATTTTATTGAATAACGAATTCGTTATTTGAGCCAGATAACTCTTCTCGAGACACTGCGGTATTTTTTCAAACAACTAGCCAAGAGCTTTTGACAAATTATTGTGTATTAGAAATAACTATTTATCCGACATTAACGTTTCTATAAACAAATTAGGAAAAAAGCTTACTTTAGATTTAACGAATTGTTAATGAAAACAAACATATATTTGAAGATCTGAAAATGGGATTGAATTATTTTGAAAAAAAAGATTTTGTTCTGTCTTAAATATGATATACCCAAATCCAACACTGCATTGAAATTTTCCCACAACAAGATTTTTAGAATTTGTTTCAGTGGTACATATTACTTTTTAACAGTTCTTCCGTTTCGCTTGAATTCAGTTAGAAAACAAATTGTTAAATTGTTGCCTGATCTGTATCAAAATTATTATGTTTAAACGAAAGTTTTGGCACCAACAAATGTATAATTTTTTTATAATTTGAATTGTGTAAGGAATAGTCTTAATCAATCAGGTTATGTTTTTATCGAGGACATATATGTTTGATTCCAGGTCAGCTCATAAAATGAATACGTTTTATCTGAACAATGTTGATTTAAGTTTATATATCACATATTGTAGGGAAAACAGTCCCTTAGAGACCCTACATATAATTTAAGTTATACGCCTTTTGAATCAGCTTGATGGATGGCTCAGAGCACGGGGCAATTTATTTCCATGGTACCTGTGATAGGCAATGTGGCAAGAATTATGACCAGGCCTGGCTTTCACAATACGACTTTAGACGACATCGTGCTCAAACTTAAAATTTCTCAGATAATGACCTCAATTCTACTGCACTATAATTGTGTCTGCCCGTGAAAAATGAAATGATTCACATCCATACACAAGTTTAGTGCAGTGGCAATGAAATTGAATGAGATATTCAATGAGTTTGGCAAGATATCGAATCGAGTCGCTTTGTGAAAGCCGGGCCAGGTACTCAGACATAAAGATCGAAATGAAAGCAATTGGGATATTTGTTACGGGTGTCTTTGTATTGTTGATATTTAGTTTTAGTTAGAAATCGTAGCGATTTAATTACAAATGAGTTATTCCCAATTTTACATATACCCACTCTTTTGTGTTCTGAGGTCAGACTAACCGACACTTGTGCTTATAATATAAACTATTAAAATACTGCTCTCATGGTGTTCTTTCTGAAGAACATAAATTAGTCATTTTGACAATTAAAAACTGTTTTTCTTGCGCGTTTTATGTATTCACATTTAATACCTGTAAACTTATAATTTTCAAGATTCAAACTCATGTATTCAAATCATCAATCCAGTCGCGGATTAACACGAAACACCACATATTTAGAGATATCTTAATTCGGGATATTCTACGATGAAATTGAATCGACAGTCCTTCGGCGGTTGCAAAACCTCAGCCCATCCTTGACCCAACAAAGCACCACAACGGATGGACACGGAGCTAACACGGATTACCCCGGTAACAATTGGGATACGGATAGTAACGGAAGGACTCGAACAATTACGAAACCAACATAGTTATAACAAGGATAACACATGACCGTCCTCTTGCCTGCTCCAGCATGGACCGTTTGTTTCTGGTTCCGGTTGCTCTGGTAGGCTACGTATCTAACATGTACTACTGCATCAGCAAGAATCGCCATGGATCACGACGGTGCCACTACGGACCTTCTCGGAGCCAACACGGTCACTACAAGGTCGCTTCTCGGACTACCCCAGATTGAAAAATCTTCCCAAATAGTTCCAAACGGTGCCACATAACCGTTGCAAATCTAAACATTTAAGAAATTGCCTGGACTGATGTCCTGGACCGTAATGGGCAATCCAGTACCATCCCGGATTGTCCCGAATATCCTGGATAAGCGCGGGGATAATCTCCGTAGCTAATGCGGATCCAACACGAATCCGACCCCCGATCGGATTAATTTCAGTCCGTAGGTATGATCTGTCAAGACAGAAAACTTGATCTGAGAAAAGATTGTGTCTCATCAATTAAGTCAGTAACAAATAAGTGTTAGCTTGTGGTGTTAATGACACACTGGTAATAAATCTAAAAAGCCTAGTTCTGGGTTTTGACCAATTGTTTTTAATAATGACTTTAAACAAAAACAGTTTGTAAAAGATGTATAAGAGTTTGAATGGTTATCTGTTTTTGGTCACAAGCGACCTGACTGCGTTTTAACATTAGGCGATTCAGAAATAAAAGTAGAAAATAGACCATGCAAGATAATCAAATACACCCTACAAGATCCACATCCAAAAGCTAGCCTTGATAATTAAGCTAAAAGTTCTAGCTTTCCGTATTGCCTTACAAGTAAAGTTTGCTATTTAAGTTGTATTTTATCATTAATGACGTCGCCAGCGTGAAATAACAGTGTGATATAATTTCCGGTTTATAACTAGTGATATAACTATGACCTGACGTCATTATGAATAGCGTTAAAATATCACACTTTATAGCGACGTTATATGTATTTAGAGCTTATAATCGTCACATTGCAATTTATGATATAAAAAGAATATAAAATTCGTGGTTATTCAATATCGATTTTTTTAAAATCGTTAATTAAAATTGATAAAACCTCAACAGGGCTCGTTCTAATCAATTTTAGAAAAATCGTTCTGAATATTATGTGAATGGCGTTTTATTATTTTTTCAGTAAATGTATCATATTGTTTTGAATATATTTATTTTGGGTTAAGAATAATTCAGTGTTACTGTACATATGCTAGGCGTATTGAGCACGAGATTATCGTGCTGTAGTGTGTAGTATATATACAGTGTGATGTAGATATTCGTCATTCGAGGATTTGCTTAGGTATAGTCAGTACGGGTTTACCCACCCTCCCACCCAGTAAAGGTTTTGGTTTAGTGAGTGTCTTTTTATTTGAAATTGAAATTCTAAAGCTGTTTATGGTTCGGAAATCATGTTAAATATATTCGGTTTTCTAAAGTTTTCGGTTAATTTAATTTCCAGCAGGATTATAGATTAGCCGTAACTGTAGAAATCTTAAAGATTATTTCGAAATTGATAAGCTTGTTTTATTTCTATGGATTCGAGTGTCTTATAGCGTTTTTGAAAGTTTTGATATAGGACAAGCTGATTGACAAACGGGCCATTGAGCAGTGGACATTGGAGCTGTGCGTCTTCGACGTGACTACAACGCTACGCGGCATTGCGACGTGACGGTAACACCACGCCGACATCGTTGGAACCATGGTTGAAGGACGATTGACGTGGTCCATGTTCAGGGATTACCAGAAGATTGAATTGAATTGATATTATATGTACTGACTTGAGCTTGAAAATACCAATGCAAATGCCTAATTCTATTATGTCTTGTTAAGTCTTTTACTCCTGAATTTATCTTATTAACAGATAAATAATTTATTTACGTTTGAGCGTAGCGAATTAGGAAATAACGGTATTTAGATGTTCGCAATGGGATGATGATATATCAACATTCAATATCAATGGATAGTAATGCTGTCACCTATACCATTTATAATGATGACCTTCTACGCACCAAAGGTTGTTTTATAAAAATGTAAGATAGTGCTTTAAAGATTGTAAAATCGTTATCCATTAAAGATGATACCCTGATCCTAAGATGATGGTGTTATATTAATAAGCTAAACAAATATATAGAAATTATTACATTTATATCCTATATAGATGAAAGAAAAACAAGATTGCTTCACCACAGTCAGAACAGTTTTTGTACTAATAAGCTATATACTGTCTAAGCTTTAACCGTTTAAACAGGCCCGTTTTTATAAATTGAAAAAAAACCGGATATGAATGACTTTAATTATGGAACAGCGATTAAAGTTGACGCCAAACAATGTTGCAATGAAAAGGGTAAATCGTTTGTGCTCTTTGCGAAAATACCGGTATTTGAGGTTGTGTAAATATGCATCTAGTGTTCATGGTCTCAGTGTCGACTTGACGCACTGAAAATTAGTGACAATTACGATTTAAAGGGAGATAAATATGGTGTAATTGTCTTTTCAGAGACTGCGTTTTGGGTGGGTTTCCTCCCCTCAAAGTCCAATAACTTATTGTTTCAGTTTATATAAATCAGAGTATGTTTCTTAGTTTGTAGGTTGCTCATTTGCTGTTTATGCATGACTGGTTTTGGCGGAATTGGACTTAACCAGGTGCAATTTCAGGCCTATAGACATTTAAGTTTTGGAAACATTAAGATTTGGTAGTTTTATAAATGTAACATTTGTATATCGCTCTTAGCTTTCGTTTCTTTTGTTTCGACGTACATGTATGGGTATTTTATAATTCGTTACCAGTAGTAATACTATTGAAAAAAAGATTAAGTTTTGGAATACATTGCTAGGGCTATTATGAAAAGGGATAATTAGTATAGGTGCCATAAATTTCTTTCTCGATAGCTTTATGTCGAAATTTGTGTTTCTTTGCATTCATAGCAGCCCCTTAAATTACATTACCCAGTCTGGGGATATCTTTGCGAATGGACGCTCTATTCTAATATTATACATACGTTACTTTGTTGCATATGCTATGATGTGGTCATTTTATTTAGTCTTGTATTGGTAATGTGTATTGCTTATCTGTGGTACATGTATATCATGGCCATGTCATCCACATTATGTCATAAGTATACTGTGCATTATGCGTATTGCCAGGATGTACAATGTTGGCATACCCGTGCAGAATCAAACTGCTATTATTTTATTATAACAGCACTTAAGTAGGGTTAAATTATTATTTTAGTTTGGTCGAGTGATTCCCGTATTTCGTATGATTCCCGTAGTCCCGTAGTCCCGTATGATTCCTGTAAGACTCTTCTACAACTCGGATGCTCTGAATGATAGCGATGCTAGCTTGAGGCAATGCGACCAAAAATACTTGCAGCTCGGGAGGTGTACTTTGTATTACCAACGCCCAAACTGACCGGCCACAAAAACATGAGCATTGAACTTTGCAGCCCTATAAGATTTTATGGCATTTTTTTATGTAACCAAACAAGTATAGGTAGAACGTTGCAGAGCTGTAAATTGGGATAAACTTTGGACAATTACATAAATGTACTTGCTTCGAGCCTTGCAAAGACGAATAACCAGATTAGTTGGCGAATGTATTGGTATCTGATCGATATCAACTTTAATAAGACTCAGATCGTTATTCTGAACAGCGAATAATTAGGAGTGAATCATTCAGAGTAAAGGCGTGTGCGGCAGTTACGAAATATCGGCTCTCGCGAGAGTTCTGGACGCTCTAAATAAAAATATATCCGGTGACACCTACATTTCTATAGATATTTATGAAGCTATATATATAAATTATATATGTACAAACTTTGGACAATATATTTTATTTAGATTTTAAATTATTTGAAAAATTAAGAAGCAATTTGTTGCACATCAGTGTTAATATTTCATTCATTTATATGTGGGGGCAACGAAGATCTGGACGCGCTAAACAAAACAAACGTGCGACGACACTTACATTTCTATAGATATTAATGAAGCTATATATATAAAAATTATGTGTGTACATAATTTGGATAAAATCTATTATTTAGATTTTAAATCAATTTAAAAAATTAATATGCAATATATCGCAAACAAGTGGAAAGTTTGTATACATTTATTTGTAGGGGTATAGAAGTTCTTGACGCTTTAAATAAAAAAGTGCGATGACACCTACATTTATATAGATATTTATGAAGATATATGTAAGTTATGTATGTACACAATTTGGACAAAATCTATTATTTAGATTTTAAATCATTTAAAAAAGATAATGAGAAATCTGTCGCAAATCAGTGTAAAAAGTCACATGACAGTATGTAATACTTTACACATGTTTATATGTATAGACAATATGTTCACTTTGTTTTTAACATTTTGTATACATATATGTTACTTGTAATATGCTTAAGTGTATGCGATGTGAACAATGCACATTTCTATATGAAGAATCGATTTAATGAGTGTTATTGTAAATGGTTCGGTATGGTACTAAACTATAGGAAAGTGTGAATTTTATCACATAGAAACGAACAAATAAAATCTTAAAAGTATCGGTGTCACTTACTTTATGTGCATATTTCAATAAGTATTTGTTTCGTCTTTCAAACTACAAAGTTTAAACAAAATCTATTATTTAAAACAATCACCTTTACTGTAGCAAACGCCTTTCAGACCTTTTAAGGCGAAAGTAACCGCAAAAACCAGTATTGCGTGTGCCGTTTCCATCGGTAACGATTGGACAAGTATCGGAGATACCTGTCTCTTTTTATTACTTTCCTGGATCCCCGTCAATTATTATGAAACTATGTGTACAATTTGAGATTAGGTCATTATTAACCGTTTGAAAATTCCGTATGTTTTGGTCATGGGAAAGCGAATTGTCGCCAAACGATATTGCTTTGTTTATTGCTGAGCAAATAGGACGAACTGTTTATAAAAGGGCTGGACGATCTTGTTGATATTAACAACATATCAAGAAAAGGTGTTCTGTGACTTCCATGTTGCCAACTTGACAGACAACTGCAACAACAAAAGTTTTGGAGAAAAAAATGTATGATTGAGAGAACTATAATGTGTTATAAGTCGAGTGTCTGCTTTCTGATCCTCCATGTGAACAGTGTAGTAATGAGTGAATGTTTACCTTTGTTTGTATTTAATGAGTATGAGAATGATGACACTCATATTGAATTGCATTTTGCTGAGGGAATAGAGTTAAACAATCGGACAGCAGACGGGAGGAAAGAATAAGAAAAAAGCTGTGTACGAAAAACAGAAATCTGAAGATTGTCTGCATTTCTAAGAATGTTGTTAGAAGCAGAATATACCAAAAAGAAAACTGTTATCTAACCAACTTTACTGTGAATTATGGGAGTGCTTTGATATATAAAACGATGACAGATGTATATTTAAAGGTTAGTCTCATAAATGCGCCGTCCGGGACATTAAGATATTTTTTGTACATATGATATCCGTAGGAACAAGCGAACGTAGCTCAATTTTCACTGAAGGCGAATAGTTGGAGTAACTTAAACGTCTGCAGATTTGTAGGGTTTACTTTGGTTAGTCTTCCGTAACTTACTTAAGTTAACAGCCGGACAGATGCACTCTGTCGCTACTGTTTAAATTCCTCAAAATGTTACAAACTTTTCTTAACTCCAACCTTCATTTCGTAGAAAACCACTTAATCTTCAATCGGCTTCATCCTTTCATGTACCATTAATCTCCATTAACAAATATTTTATAATGGGCCTTATGTAGTGATATCTCCTTCAACATCATCTATTTAGTGTTTATCATTTTTTTTATAAGCGAACGCTTCACAAAAGACACAGAGTGTATCCTAGAATTAATGAGTGCAATGTCAACAGGTGCATGTGTTGTAATAATTGATATGCATCTTACGAAACATCCATTTTTTAGTTTTCTAAAAATGTATATAGAAAAATCTTATCAGAACACACTGCATACACTGCAATCATATCAGGGTCCAACTTGCTGAAACACATCGTTTCTCTATTAAAGTAGTTGTATCAGGGTAAATAAATTAAATCATCCAAGCCATATTCTAAAGAAACAACATAACACTGGCATGTTTGCTGGTTTCTTTAAAATGTTATCGATTTGGTTTTAAAACATCCTTTGAAAATTATGTATTAACAAGGTGATGGACGAATATTGCTTTATGGCGAATTTCCTAACAAAGTGTAATTAATAGACATGTAAATATGAAGTGTTAATCTAATCAACTCAGCAATGCTTTATAAAGACACAATTACCAGTATGGACTTATGTGTATAAGAACTATGAGGAAGTTGAAAAGGACATGTCACTTTAGCTGAACATAAGATATTGCTTATAATAATATTGGCATTTTCCTTCATTTTAGGGATACTTTCAATGTGAATGAATATAAAAATAGCAAATAATGTAGCGTTTTAACACTTTTATGAATAAAAAACACTTTTAGACCCTCTATTACTTATGTCTATTGAAAACATAAAATGAGTATTTTTGTCTATCCTAGTCAATGCTCAATTTCATAAAATAAATCCAATACAGTTCAAAAAGTGAATAAGTTCTTAATCTTGTGATCACTGATCAGATTCTCTCTTTTATTTTTTGTCATTTTTTTTCTTTTGAATAGATTTTTAACTTTTTATCAGATGCTTTCTTTTATTTGTAAGCTAGTAGAAATAGCTGGCTGTGGTGAGGGTTTATATTAACTTCATTATTTACTTGTTCACATGATACTGATACATTGTCGTCATAACCTATTGTCTGCTACAAATCTGATGTTGATTTATTTCATGTTTCTTAGACACTGTCAATAATGTCAGATGCTTAAGTTCATTAAGTGCAGTTGGATCTAAACTGTGTGCAATCTTTATTGTCAAATTGTCTACAGAATACCATTAGAGATGCGAGACACATGCAAATTTTAAGCAGACAACATTTTCAGAGTCTGGTATGACAAAACTTCGGGTCATAACAGTTACAGCACATCACAGCGTGTTGTAAAAAAAAATCCCCCGCAGTCAGATTTAATACTTGGAATAAACAAAGATAAGGATTCAGGTATCTAGCCTGATTATGGACGATAGGATTATGGACGATAGGATCCTACATTACACAGGGAAAGTGAAAATATGATATTTGTTTTTCATGAAAATAATCAAGATTCAAGATGTTATTTCTAGACTTGAAAATTACACAACTACAATACTGGCTTTCTATCCTTAACCTAAAAATGCCGTGTATTTCATTTTAAATAATTGCTTATTGAAAGATTATCGATTGAGTGAACAGTTTGTATACAAAATCCCTAGAATCGAATATCTGAACGTGTGGTGTGGTGTTAAGCTGTTAGTATTGTATAATCTGACCGGGGTAGGTAAAATTTATAACGGATACATGTGAAAAGGCTAGTAGCATTGGCCGATAATGGGTAAGGTTTTCGGGCCTTACATACAGCCCTGGCTACACGTCTACATCAACCTTTTCAAGCTTGGGATATTGAACTACATGTAATACCAAAAACACATATAATTGAGCCTTGCTGTGTGTACGATTTCCTAACATTAGAATTAACCATAAACAATTCAAACAGCATAGACCCAGATCTGACGCCATGAAATTGTCCAATTTAATTATGTTTGTTCTACATCATTAGGACTAGTTTGTACTGTAGCTAGATGCATTATTTTCACCATGGCAACTAGTATAGGTCTACACTGTTTGGACTGTCTTATGGCTGGGAATCCCACAGCAGCGCTCATATATATTTTGATTATGACTACAATAATGATTTAATACTCGAACTTGAGATGATAATAAAAACTTATAGTTCTTTAAATATTAAGAATACCGTTTCAATAACAGTGTATAGCCTAAACCTGAGTTTAGTTTATCAACAACAATCTTTTCCCTTAGGCTAATTGGTTTAACAGTATTGATCCCGATCAAAACTAAGTACAATGCTCATCCATAGCATACATGACAGCTGCTTATTTAACTAAGTTTTCATTACACGGAGGGATGTGGGAGGTATTATCAGACCGTAATGGGTTGGGGATTCAACTCCCCTTAAAAAGCGGGTGGCACGAAAACACACCCACATAGGGAAGTGGTATTTCCTCCTAATTGATACATATGGTGGGGGCTAATTAACTAATCCTTTATAATATTGAAAATAAAAGAAACTATGGTGTAGATTTTTAGCAAGCAAAATGTGTTGCTTATCACAAACAGTTGCTGTTATCGCATGTTTATTCGGAATAAATTACTTTTTACAAATATGAGTATCTGAGAAGAGAGCACTTATAACAAAGCCTAAAGTGCAGACCCACATGTGGCTTTGTAGTAACTCCTTCACCGCTGTAGCCCCCTAACACTGTCGTCGAAATGACAGTTGACAATTAATAATAATAATGGCATTAACCAATGTGTGAAAAATGCAATAACCATTATAATTTTAAAATAATTAAAAGTATAATTCTTAACATTATAAAGACATAAAATTAAATGTTATATTTTATCTTATAATCAAGTTGCATTTTATGTTACAAATTAAGTTATATTTATAAAACACGTATTAATCACTAAAGTATATTAGATGCATATCGATTTCTATAATAACCAGCACTTTTTTACATGTATTAATATTGTACATTTGACAAAGTCGAGTTTGACAAATTTAAATATGGATATACATGTGACAAAATGAAAGTAAACACTTCTAAAAGTGATGCGTATGGTCTCAAATTAGCTTGACCAAGAGACGCTCTTTCACAAAACAGCCTGCTATCTGTAATATCCAACCACCACTCTGTTCGCTTCTCAGTTGGGTGCTTTCACAAGGTGGTAAGAGGATTAGTCCAATGATCATCACCTGTATTACAAGCATTATCAATTGATATTACAACACTTCTGATCGTATTACGCTTGATCGGACATGACTGGTTTTGTATATAGTTTGGACAACGACAAGTTAATGAGAAACTGTGACTGATCTGTGACTGTGCAATTTTCTCTATATGAATTGGCTTTCTTGCTTTTGAAGGATCTCGCTTTTACAGATTTTTTGCCTGGGGCTTGCCCCTAAGGCCATAGTTAGCATATCGTTTTCTGAGGGCTACAATCTGTGACCCAATTTCCGAAGACATACAACACAAAAAAGATCCTAAAAATGCGACAAATTGCATGCGTTCAGTGCTTTTATCTTTCTAAAGTCTGCATATATATAGCACTGAAAGTATTATAGGCTATTATGTTGTATTGTGGACTAAATATCATAAGACTTGTGAAAATAAATGCAAAACTCTTCATTCTTTGATTCTACTTTCACTTTCTTTTTTAACGGTTGACGTCATAGTCAATGGGTCGAGTTGTTTGGGGGCGAAACGACCTTGACTCAGGTTTTCACAGATAATATGTACTTCTCTGTCACTTTTCAACATAAAACGAACTGTTGTCAAAAGCTTAACAGTTTTCTACGACCGTTGTCGATTATTCTTAAAACAGAACGAGCTATAAGGTTTTGAAGTTTACAGTCGGCAGCGCTTAAAGATATTAACGGATGACGTCATAGTCCAAGGGTGCGAATCTGTTTGAAATAAGGAACAAGAGTTAACCCCCTTCAACTAATTGGTTGACGCACAGACACAGAAATAAGCAAAACGCATAAATCACCCAGACAGCAATTTCAGCAATCGACATTTAATAGCACGAAGATGTTTGTATTATGCTGATAACGCAATATGTTAAATATAAAGTCAATTGTCGGTATTACAGTCTTGGAGTTTGTCAATGTGTTTAAAACCTACAAAAACACGTGGGCGATTTGCTTTTGCCGAATTTCAAACCGCTTGGATCCGGAACAGAGTTACTAACCGTCTGATCTTGATTAAAGCGGTTTTTCAGA
>JAULCE010180197.1:0-11619 GCA_032359355.1 Macoma nasuta | reverse complement strand
TACTCGCATCAAAATAATAATAGTCGATTTATTGGATTATCTTCTAAGAATCGCCATTGCATCTTATTAACACGACAGTCGCATCCGTAATTCGGAAGAGCGAATGTGTAGCGTGAGCGTAGGCCAAAACTGGTTTAAACCACTTCCAAACTGTCATTGGGAAATAAACATCGAAATATACAGGGACGCTACATAGGGAATGTAAATATTTGTTTTTACGCACAAATGCTGCATTTTCTACAGGGTTTTCAAAAGTCGCCTGCTACAGAGGCGCAAAAAAGCGTTCAATGCAGTAAAGGGTTAATACATTACACTTCCCTGTCATATACTCGGTCTGTTTACCTGATTAACAGATTTCGGAGAGTGGTCAATACGTTTTAACAATGTGAATATTTTATCACCACAGATAATTTGAGAAACCTTTATTACATAATTGCTGCGGATTACAGTTTTGCCCGACGATCACATTCTCCTAGCATAAAATGTTTAATAAACCGTTCGTTTCACGCGGGCTGGTCTATTTTGGTCTTTCGCAAACCGTAAAAGCAACGGATGGATATTATGCCTTAGTTACACTGTAATTGTTTTATTCAATGCACGATGATCTCCACACAGTGCGTTGACATTAATAGGCCTCAGAAAGTGCAATGTCAAGTACTTATGTCAAGTACTACGGAAAACAATACTTACACCGAGCAAGTATAATTACTCTGGTAACTCCCCGGCTCAAGATTACCTAGTGTAAATCATATATATTTGTGTAAACTTTTAAAATTCTCTAACCGACTTAAGGTTGTATTTAAGACGTGTTTAATGAATGGTCACAATGTAGCGTTATATAGAGAAATAAAGATTTCATGAATTTGGATACGCACCTTGTCTTAGGTCTTGGGTTTTTTGTGTTCTCGTGTAATATATATACCAAACAACTTTCCTTGATAACTAGGAGTCGGTTAATATATAAACGAAAACGCATTTAATGCGAACATAAGTTGTAATAAGAAAACGAATTACATAAATTCTTAGAGGAACATATTTATGCTTCGTAGATTTTTATATCAGTATTAGCTCTTAAATAGCATACACTTGTGTACATGGCATACAATGAGTGTAAAAATGCACATATAACGTATACTTATCATCTCAGTAGTTGGTACTGTTTGTGTTCTGATTGATCTGGAATGGTGTTTAGGTGCATAACTGTAGCATAGCATTTCTAATTCCAAAACACGCTATATATTCCATCTTGAAGCCATTACTATAGGTAAACCTTGATAAAAATTACCAATTAACACATTAGTGTTCACATTTGGAGTATTTCTAAGGAACCTTATAATTCACTAGGCTGTCAATTTCAATACTTGCAGAAATTTTAAAAAATGACTTAAGCCAATGCAAGCTTAGATTTCATGAAAAATCAAAGGAACTATGTATTTTCAAAACGTATCAACGAGGTATTTTAAATGGTTGTGGTTAATCTATTAATGAAAAAAAATTGAATGGTCAATTTGGAAAACTAAATGTAAGCAGCAGTATGTGAACACCCATAATTGCACATGGTATAACGTAATTAAAACATTAGACATCAGAAAGACTCTACAATAAGCTAATTATCAATTCTTTACGTCAATATTGATGCACAAGCCTTAATAATTAAAATGAAATGTTCTGGATTTCTCGATCATGTTTAAACCTTCCCTCCCCTAGTAATTATAAGACTCATCCACAAGGCAAGAGCCTGACTAAAATATGAAAATCTAGGCAAAAAGATAATCCCGTTTTGTTGTATTGAAATCTTTTTTTTAAAATTGAGCGTATGCTCATGACGTAAAACATGGTTAGTGACAACGTTTCTAAAAGTAGAAAAAAAGATCCTGCAGACTAAGTCTCATACATCTTACCTTACCAGTATTTGGACGACTCCAAGGTTTAAGACTCAAATTTATACACCAAAACAATAAAAACACGCAAGATCTACTAATGACGTCATGTTATAAAATCGACGTCTTCTGTAATATTTAATTTCAATGTATTAAATTAAAAAGGGAAAAAAAATAATGATTAAATTAATTGATTGAGTTGGGTTTACCGGCACCGCGACACTTAAAAGGTCTTATAGCGCCGAATATTGTTTGGACGTAACAATGTGTAGAAAAAGAACATAGTTAAGTAGATAAAATAAGGCCTAGATGCAACGCATATGCAAACACTATTAAAAAGACGCCAGCAGGCCAATATTCAAACATTCTACACAGACACCAAAATCACACTGGTTCAAGCTACGGCAAAGATCAGAAAAGGAAATATATTGATAGCACAGGACTAAGCTAAAATTAGCAACGTTCCACACCAACACGGAATTTATTCTGGTTCAAGATACGGCGTAGAAAGAGCAGAAAAAAGGAAATGTTTTGATAAAATAAGGCTTAGCTGAAATTCAAAGTATGAACTAACGAAAAACGCCAGCAGGCCAAACATAATGACATTCAACACCGACAAGTAAAAGAAAGGCTTGTAGACTAGCCATAATTTATATCACACAGATATCGGAAACTTCGGCGAAGAAAAGGGAATTATGTTGATAAAATGGAGCTTTACTGTCGTTAAAATGTAAAAACCATTCAAATGTGCCAATTGCTTATATAGCAATTATACCTGTTCAAGTTTCGGCGAAGAAACGGTATTAACGCTAACAAAATAAAGCTAATCTGATGTTTAAATAAAATGACTATAACAATTGCCTTTAGGACAAACATAGCAACAATCTCTACCGACACCAAACATCATAATGTCTCAAGCTACCACGAAGAAATAGAAAAACGGCTGATTAAAGGGAAAAAAGCCAGTAGGCTGATAAAATAGCAATACTCGACACCGACACCAACAAACCGCATAAGTGAAAGATTCGACAAAGAACACACAAGTGCAAGCTTTGGCAAATAAATAGAAAATAAATTGAAAAAAATAGGCTTTACTGCTATTTATATGTAATAGACAATTACAATATAGATCAAAACGCGTTGGGAATCGGTTCACACATACACCCCCATACAATTACAAACACAAAAATGAAGACACAAACATAAACATATTACAGACATAGAATATGGGTGAAAATATGAGTTAGTGTCTTGGAACAGTCAGCAGCAGAATTGCCACTGGGGGCTTTAAACCGGTCATGGGGCACTTGTCCTAATCATACCCTTATGGACGAACAATGTAAATAAACGTTTCCCATTGTCCGACTTCTCCACAACGCTAGTGATGTACTTATTGACTTATCTTAAGTCAGAGTATCTGTAAAGGAGCCATTTCGGGTACGACAAAGCGGACATAATACGAACAATGGACATCCTACTTCCGTTTCCGGCGTTGAGAAGTTGTCGTGTATAAATTATATAAAAAATGTGACTATTCCAGTCTGAAAGTGCGTTTCATTTAGCATGCTCTCTACAACACCATTTAATGTTGACATTCTGCAGGGCCTTTGTAATATGACCAGGACAGGACTTAAAATCTATAGCAGAATGTATTCTGATTTTAGGGCCTTTAGTTAGTAGACTCCGAAGACGTTTATCCAGTAATAACTTGAGCAACCGAGAATGCAACACAATTTGGAGGATGTTCACTCACATCTATCTTGCACATTTTCAGCAGTATTAAGGTCTGAAGCATTTTTATTGTAATTAAAAATAATACTTATGATAGGTATGTTATAATCCGTCTTAACCGAGCTGGCAGAGATATTTTTAGAACATATTGTTCTCTTATCACAAAATGCTCTCCTATTGACAACAGGAATGTATTTATATACAGGAAATGTATAGAGTTACAGTTGTTACGGTTTTTCACTAATTATCTTTGTTCTGTGTTATAAATAAAACTGCCAGGTCGGTTTGAACTCTCAATATACTAATAGCAGATCATCGGTAGCTCTGTATCTTTAAAGTATTTGGAAAATAATCAATGATATTTTATCTCTAAATTTGCTTTGTGGTCAATGGAATCAATGCCTTTATTTATGAAAGGAATTTTCAAAAAAGACCTTACATGGTCAGATTCGGTTTCATTATGAGGTTTAAGAACATGTTGAGTGTAACTTTGTATACAATAAGCAGTCACATTGAGGGGGTCGTTGCGCAAAAATATTTTATCAGCTTACTCGTCAATGTCCTTTAATGCAGCTATAGACAAAGAAGAAAGCCGAGAAAGCATATGTTTGCCAGCTGTTAAACGTAAGTTATGTAAGTCTTAAAAAGACATAATGTTTGTATGATTTACGTTTAATATCTCTTTTTTACGAATGTCATGTGACCTAGATTTACGTTTACTTATAGATAAAATAAAAATATCTCAGTAGAAGGATCTTTAGAAATAAAGTTATCATTTATTCCATTAAAGCTCAACCATAAACTTAGACTTTAATTTGAAACTTTTAGATGCAGCACTATCGTAGGACGTGTGTTCTACATGCTGAACTGTTTATCTTTACAAGTATGTTTAGACCGTCGAAAATGTTGATATAAGAAATTACGGAGATTTTTTTATTGCGGCATTGGTAATACAATAATGACCAACGTGTAATCGCACACGTGTAAAAGTTTGACTCATCGTCCGTCACTTTAAAAGATGTAAGTGCAATTTAAGCACACGGGATTGGTATCATATATTGTATAAATAACCGTTTCCTCTACATGTTTACAAGTGTGCAAGAATTAATTCCATATACTTGTCAAATCGAGCTCTGGAATGAATCTATGCGATTTCGATTGATTTTCGAATGTTTTTCAACTTTACGACGTTTAACTGATTTTGAAAAAAGAACTGAGCACTAGATAAATGTTAAGCCTCTTTAAAATTGATTAATGTTTATTGTTCGCAGAAAATTTGGTAGTTTCAAAGACGAAGTCTGCTACTTAACCCTTTATAATGCTGCCGGGTTTACTATATACAAACATATGTAGCGTTGCCGGTCATTGTTTATGTACATCTGACATATCAGGGGTTACATCTTTCATATGTAATGGGAATATAAACGAGTCATTCATTACAACCTGATAGATACTGACGCCTGAATATAATTAGTCGGTTACATTTTAAACAAAGCAGTAATCAATTGTAAGGTAACGTTCGAATCACGAACGTAGTGGCATATCAAGATATGACAAGTCGTGGATGAACGTAAGGGAAATGTGTGTGGAAATTGCGCTTTCTTGAATGACCGGAACAAACCACACATCAATCAAACATCTAACTGAAACCGTCGACGTTAAATATTTCCGTAATTTCTATTACATGATAAATTTGTATGAATACCTTCTATTAAATGTTATGATGATACACTATCCGAAACATATTAGGAACACTTGTTTGCAATGGCATCAGATAATATAAACGTACTGGATGCTCTACGAACACTAAGCCGAAAATGCTGCACAATGTAGTACATCAATTAAATAATGGACATTATTTCTTAAAGATACATTACAATCATATAACAAGATGGATGTTGTGCACTGAATGAGCCGCAACGTAGGACGCTTTTTCATGTGTAAATTGCTGGCCAATATCAGAATCATACTTGCTCTTCACGACCACGACCAACTGTTATTGACCCCGGTCAGTGTCTCTACTTTCGTTCTTCAATTCCTTAGAAGAGCCTTAAGCGTCTCTAGTGCTGGTGACTTTTTAAAAAATTATGAAAAATGAAGCATTTGCTCATAATGAGCATATGCTTATTTTCTCACAACATTTTCAAATAATTAACGATTAAAAGTCCTTGTTCGTAAATATAAATGAACACATACAAATGTATAAACAGATTAGTTGATAAGTATAAATACAGTGATTACTCGATAACACGAAATTCGATAACTCGAAATCCTAATTTGTCGATCTTTTAAGCTGCACTTATATTACAATTGTATTGCTTTTTACACTCGTATCGTGGTTGTGGGGACTATTGAAAATACACCCACAACTTCGAGTTATCGTGATTTTTCTGTATAGCCTATGACGTAAAATATGGATGCGTTTATTTTTCACGGACAATGTTGAAAGACAAAACATATGGAGCAAAAGGTAGTTATATTGGAAAAAATATAATACGATTTGGTACTGTGATAAGTTGATCTTGATATGGTCTTCGTTTTGTTATGTTAGTTTTATCTATGAGTTGGACCATTTTCCTGACATTCCTCGTTCGATCTCACATACTTGTATGATATGTAAGATCATACTGTGTTCTTAGAGTCATACTGTGCGTAACAAGTTGTTTGTAGTATTGTTCATTTAATCGAATTAGGCAGCCCTGCTTTATTTATTTTAAACACACTATACGAGTCGGATGGTATTGCATTTCACGTATCTGAGAAGAAGCAATTACGTTTATCGCAGTATGATATAATTTGAAACAACATCTGATATACAGGAAAAGGGTAATTATATATGCAGTTATAATTGGCGAAATACGTTTACTACCTCTGCAGCTTTCTTTGTTAGTTTCCGTTATATTTCTGGCCGGCATGAGGTCATTGGAACCGTTTATCATCTAAATGATTTTAATGTGCTTAATTGGTAAGCTAGCAGGTTTCAATGCTTTACAATACTATCGTCTATCACCGTCTGACGTCGATCTTTCTAACTGAAAGCCAATTATCACTATACATGCTTAACAATTCATTAGCAGTGTCAGGACATCATAATGTAAAATCATTTTCTATAAATCTAAATCTTTTTTTTTTCAGGAATTGCTAATTGTAATGCGTTTAACGCAAACTACGCTCTTGAAAATTATGAATTGATGTGGCTGGTCTTTTAAAAAGTACGCTTAGCAAAACAGTAAATAAATCTTTTTTTTTAAATCATTGAATGATTTTGTTTGCATCAGTCGATCTTAGTTTAAAAATATTTTGCCATCATGATCGATCGTTAAAGAGGTTTTTATCACTTACATTTTGTTACATAAGCCACATTTGAGAATATAACGTCTACGTTTATCGTTTTTCAAATTCCCCATAAGAAGCGTAAGAACGGTCAAGTAAAAGTCGGAGAAAAACAAAGGTCACCGTTAAGCTTATATGAATCATAAAAACGCTCTAAATTTTAAATGTGTTGCACTTGGTAGTCAAGCAGGTATGGCGTTAGTATCACATTAAATTACTAGCACGCCTATGCCATTAATAATGACATTAAAGCCATGTTTGGTCTTGAACTTGCTTACAATGTTCATGAAATACTCATTGGATGTTTTTGGATCAATTCGACAGAAAAACATAAGGGTGGGACAAATTTCAAACTGTCTTAGAAAATCAAGGTTCTATCTTATCAACAGATTTTTGTCTCTGACATTATGATTAAAATTTCAATAATACTGTAGGAAACAAATGTTTTGTCTTTGCAAGTGGTGTCGCCGAGACCGGACTTAAATCTGCAGCATGCCAATTGTCGGTATGTTGTCATCTTCAATATGGAACAGTATAGGCCCTGGTCAGATGTTGCATCACGGTCAATTCGATTTTACCACAGAAATATCATTTGTATAGTTGTAACAAGTAACTGCCCATTTTAAATATTCGATTGTTTCATGAATAGCTTGTAAAGTCAAAAAGATCCAACAATGTGATAATAAAGTGTGTGTGTTTGTTTTACTATTAATAAAAGCGCTATAACGAAATTCTAATGCCACATGATAATTTTGTTCTGCATGAGCATCGCACTAAAGTTTTGTTACACTGAAAAAATATATTGGAAGTGTTATTTCTACGTTGAACACGTCGTCAACAAAATACAACATTGGTATTTTTTTAAATCTTTTTAAATCATAGTAAAATCAAAATGATTTGCTGCAGTCGCATAAAAGGTGATGGTGGAAAAAGAACTATGCATGCCAATTTTCTATATTGTGCACTTAGAGTTTTATTTTTAAAAAATCTCTTATAATTTAGTGTCATATAAAATTGTTTGAATTATTTGTCCACATGCTGAAAACGTTACAATGTTGCATACGTCTAAATATCGTAAATTACCTCCTTAGGGGATGGTAGGTCAAACGATATTGCATTACCAAACAATTTCATCTCTACTTATAGGATGTGTATCCTGGTTTAGATGTAGGTATCGTTAATCAGAGTCAATACATACAAATATTATCAAGTACAGAGTGTTATACCATAATTAATTATCATTATCCGGCGACTTGTAAGGGTTTCTCTGTTTCATCGATGTTCATTAAAATCCAAGTATCCGCAATTCGACCGAAATGGCACTTATACCGTGTTTTGTGAAACATTCGTCGATGTATTTCAATAATCACTTGGCAACAAATTTGTTTTGGTAGAACATTGGCGATTTGCACCACAATATTACCCTAAAAGGTAACACGGAGAAACATTGATCCGACCAAACTCTTCTTGTAAGAACAATTTGATCTTGGCAAACACTTATTTTCTATATCAGTAGTGTGTTTAGAATGTTTCAATTAGTATACAAAGTTGAGGTTTATAATATTCTGTGCGTGCAAAATATGTGACAAAAGAGTTTGATATTGGTGGTGTAGAACTAACCTAGAATCAATATGTGGAACGATCTATTGGTCATTTAACTACATGTACATAGATGTCATTGAACGGCCATAACATATACTCATAACCATACTTTATTTTCTGAAATAAACCCCTGATTACATATCAGTTGATGATGAAAGAGCACAGACAGTGGAAACGCCGATCACTGACCCCACTTAGTGGGTATGCTATGGTTTGAAAGAACGTTGTTTAAAGAAATCGAACTTATTCACGTAACCCATTTATGCCTGGGTTCATAAGTTGACTCGCCCAAAGATGCATTCCAGCACGTCTATTATTCGCTGAAAGGGGATTTTGTCGAATGAAATTGACAAATCTAGTTTAAGCGCTAAAAGTGCATTAGTACAGCAAACAACGCAGACCGGATCAGAAGCCCTCTGATCTGGGCCTACGATGGTTGCCTATGTCCCTTTTAAGGGACGATGGGCATAAATTGGTTATCGAGCGTATCTTTATTCCGCTATATAAAGTTAAACAAATTTGAAGTTGATTCGATTGTTTTGCCATTGATATAGAATGAGACAATGGAAAAGTATCTTTACATGTGTTCATTGATAAAGTAATTAAATTAGGAATTAATTTATAAAAGTATGTTGTACAACTTTTGATATCCATTACCCATCCTCGTAAGTCAGAAGTCCGTTAAGCTCATTACTTTTTATTCTGACCTTCTACGATTACAATACATTACCTGGGTGAAAGAAAGGGAAAGAACCCCTGACAGTTGTTACCGGTTTGTAAAGAATGATATGCGCTTAACAACAAAAAATGACAGTGTCTACTTTAGTACACATGTGAATGTATGAAGTGTTTTCCAAATACATTTTTTTTTCAATTTTAGAGAATGGTCTTCGATTCTTATTTTAAAGTCTTTCTTCGGTAAATTGTCAAAAATGATGCTTCAAATATCCGCCTTGAATCAAGTTTGATAATTATGCATGGATATTCTCCAGTGGGTGGATTCAATGAAAGAAAGCTTGTGAGTTCCGATTTCAGACAAATTGAACAGGATTAAGAGATCAAGCAGACGAGAATTCAGCGGACTATTTCGTTGGTTGCAGGATAAGTATTAATTTTACAATGTACAACCTTGAGACGTTTGTACAACGTTTGAACAATGTAAACCTAAATCACTTGCAAGTGTTGAAAAGGAAAGCTGATCAAGATAAAAAGGCTTTAATATATTTGGAATGATAGACAATAACACGATTGGGCTTCCTTAATGTGCAAACAGTGTATACCCTGATGAGACGACAAATCGTAGATGTGGAGTCAGGTGTAGGTCTACACCATTTGTATAGTTTAAGGTTTGACAATCGTACAGCGGTGCTCATTTATACAGTGATATTTAACAATGCTAAATTAAAATACAATCATTGAAATTTCTTAAATGATAGAACATTTTTTAAGAATAATGTTTGTTACAGAAGTCGGAAAATAATTGCAGCAGTAAACATGTTCTTGGACTATACATAGGAAGTACTGGGACAACATTTTCATTTCGAAGCAAAGCGAATTTATCAGTCAAGTTCAAGTGTGTAAGGTATTTAATATATTAATACTCTACGATCTTTTAATCTTTAGGAGCCAAATTTTAAGTTGCCGTCTGCAAATTAACAAAATAAAGAACAAAGATAAATGCATTATGTTTTAGTAATCATATATCTCTCCTTAGTCTTAGTGTTAACCCCCGGATCAGACGCTGGCCTATTAAGGCGGCGACTGATCAGCGACTTCACTTTTTTGCTTCAATTTGTTCCGAATATTACGGTTTCGGAAAAGCAAACGATTGTTTAATTATTTCTGTCATTTATTTCGTTAAAATATTTTATCCCGAACCAGGTAGAAACGACAATTTTAAATTTGGCGCCGAAAGCGTAAATGGACAGAATTTGCGGTAATATACAGTGTCTTTGTCGGGCCTGCCAAATTTACCAAATCGGTCACTTATGTTTTTAGCATGAACCTCGATTTAATCCTTAGCCTGCTACAAAACTAGTCGCCTGCTAATGATTCTCGTCTGCTATAGTCATGTTCATTCGGATCGTGTTCATTCGGAAAAAATACAGTGCTATATCAAGCAGCTAGTAACTTGATCAGGCGCCGAGTTACAAGGCGTCTGAGCTAGATTCAAGCTGCTTGTAGTTTGTGTTGTTGTCGCGCTTAGCAGGCAAAGGGTTAAGATAGGGAGTACTTTCGTGTATGTTGTATTTATATTTATTGCAACCAGTGCATTATGTGCCCGACGTCTTATTCAACTTCAAAACAAGATGTATAGTATAAACGTGTCTCATGCTGCATGCTTCAACAAATCAACCCTTAGCCTGCTGTTCGCGGCTACCATGATAATTCAAACAGCTTGGATTCAGATCAGACGCCGAGTTACTCGGCGTCTGATCTGAATTCAAGCTGTTTGACACTAAGACAGCATTTTCACTAAATTTTATCTAAAAATGAAGCAGACGACAATTTTCGCAGCAGGCGAAGGGTTAAGCTCGGAGTAAATTATAAACACAGTTATTCAGTAAACTAGTTTGACAAATCTTTTAACATAACCAAAACAGTGGAAGGAGACATAACTATTGGCATTCGTGGTATAACAAAAACATGGCTTACTATACACCAATCGTCAAGCGTATAGGTTATCTTACAAATGCCTTAAAGCATGTATAGTTCCCTCAAAACCTTCCTGAAAAATATCTGTAATTCCGCCATGCTGACCTATCAACGTTTTATAAATTGATCAAGTTTACAGGTTCAAAAGCGTGTGTTGGCGCCTCAGGGACAGACGACTATTGAAAACATTGAGTCTATATTTAGCATTTGGTGCGAAGGGTTAATATGACATATGATTGAAGACACCTATCACACTTAAGTAAGGCCATACTATCGTGAAAAGCCAGTGTTATAATCATTTAAACAATTGACCGATCGCTGAATCGCCCGAAGCCGCGCCCACTTAAATCAAGGGACATTACTCTTATCATCTCCGACAAGGCAGACAGTCTATACAGACGCCATATTGTCTGCAGGT
>JAULCE010180086.1:0-11619 GCA_032359355.1 Macoma nasuta | reverse complement strand
GAGGGAACAACTTAGTAAGTTGAGGGAACAACTTAGTAAGTTGTGGCCACAACTTAGTAAGTTGAGGGAACAACTTAAAATAAGAGTTGCAAATGTCACCTCTGTGCCACCGGACGCACGCCATCATGTGAGGGGGTCATATTTATACCGAATACGGAAGAAATCGCCAAGCGGTTTCAGGGCAGATACAGCTAGTAACGGACAATGTTTGACCTCTTGACCCTGCCCTGCTCCACTCCCTGGGGTTGGAGCGAGACGGACAGTCGGGGACAATTTTAATATCCTCATCTGTTTGAAACTCGTTTTAACTTTGATAATTGTCCCTGAATGATTGGATCAAGGTCTACAATACTTGAAGAAGTTATAAGAGCATTTATAAACAAGCAGTTTAAATAGTGTGTGAAGCACTATTTTTAACCATCTACTGCGTTAAACACTAAGCCTTGTCAACCGGTACAAATACTTCCATAGCGTCTGAATTCGCACCAATCTGATTGACCTTCATAGGTTTAAAATCTTCAAAAATGGCCAGACATGTTCCCAATTTTTCTAAGGACTAGCGGTTAGAACTGCCAGTGTAACCCGTGTATCGCCATACTCAGACAGACGACGTCCGGTCCGGATGTATACTGATTGCAGCTGTCGAAGGTCGTACACGTCATGGCTGAACGCCATTCGGTAACTGCAATTAGTCCACATCCATTAGTAGTTTACCATTTCCAACTAGTTCGCGATTTTCCATTTCCGTCTAATTGAAAGTAGGTCGACACCATGTTGCTGGAAACGATGTATCTCCATGCAGAGTCTGCAAAATGTCTAGATATGCAACATTACTCTATGCTATGTTAAGACTTTTTCCACACACCAAAAGCTGATAAACCCCTTCACTGCCGGAAGCAATTATGCGCATGCGCAATATTTCTTCTGCTTCAAACTATAAAGATTAACTTTATTTTGGGCAAAAATGTTGGCCAAGTGTCAAACAGCTTGGATCCGGATCGCGTCTCATCCGGATCTAAGCTGTTTGCAGATGCCACTATGGTTCGGGGTAAGCAGTGAAGGGGTTAACCCTTTCCTTCATGTTATGTTTAGGCTTTTCCACACAACAATTAAAGAGCTGAAATCAAAAGGAAACTATATATTTTAAATTGTTAAGACAGAGTGGCCATACCACGTGATTTTTGACGTCACCTTTGTTACAACAGCAAGTAAATAAAATGCTTGATTCAAATTTTGAAAGTGCCGTATTTTTCTTATTTCACACTCGATTTTTATGACATATAGCGCAGTCGAAGGAAAACAATGGTATAAATTCGTATACCTTAAACTGTTTGCCATCAGTGCAGTAGTTTTTTCCCGAAATCGTGAAAAACTTTGAGTTGGAATTGCTTGCCGCAGTAACATGCCGATAGTGCATAGTTTTCACGATTTCGGGATGAAACTACTGCTCTGGTGGCAAACAGTTTAAGGTATATACGAATATATATACTAACCCCCTCGACAGCGGCATATGACATCAAAATCCAGTGGAAAAGAAGATGATTATCGCGCTTCCAAACATTAAATCAAGCTTTGTTTTCCTCCAAAACTGCTTGTCAGTGTAATAAAAATGACGTCAGACACCACGTGGTATGGCAACCCTGTTAGAAAACGTTCTGAGAAATGGATCATTGCTCAATAGTCATACCCTACAGATGCGTCAAAGGACGTACAGAGTTATGGGTTCGGTTATGACAAGGGCATGGCTTCGTAAAACTTCTCAACTTAAGATATTTCTTAAGCTTAAATTTGATCTGCAAATTTCACTTACATTTCTTTTAAACTCAAATAAATGGATGTTGGTGTAGACTTCTTCGTATTAGCCGCAGCAAAGATTCCATTGAATTGAATAGACAACACAACTCTGGGCTCAACCTTATTCTTTACAACTTATTTTAAGACTAATCAAATACATCATTTTGACTACATTTCATATTTTGTTTAAAAATCACTTTTTGTCAAATTTGCAATCATCAAGGAAAAAACATGAACAACAAATAATGAAACTATTGTTACAGTTTAAAATAAGAACACAACTATATAGTAATCGCTCAGAGCATGTATTCAAGCATTGTGAGTGTGGTAATCTTATAAACTCATTATCCCCTATTCTTTATTTAGAGAGTGACGTCATTGTTCTATTTTTAGCTTACTAAACACATTCTCAAAGGAAAGGTATTTCTTAATGTCAATGGTTTTGATGAGATTATGGGAAATAGAGCATTTGCTCGAGAGGAGCAAATTCTCTTTTTCTCATAATCTCTTCAAATGTCAGCCACAATAGATACGCAAGAATGCGTCTCTAGGAGGGGATCAGTTAAACAATTTTATTAGAATCGGACAAACCAAACAAATCAAGGTTCGCCAGGTTTATTTATTTGTATTATGTGTAAGTGCACTATATATATAAATACGAAATTGGAAATGCCATTTCTACATGTATTTAGAGACAAAACATGTAAAGTAATCTGACTTCTATCTCACCATCGGAATATGCATTGACATTAGTATATACAGTCGAACTTCGATAGGTCGAGCTCGCTTAGCTCGAACTCCCGTTTAGCTCGAACTGAAACAGAAGTCCCGGAGAGACACACTTGAATCCTAAATAGTAAGCAGTATGGTTCCAGATCAGACGACGAGTTACTCGGCGTCTGATCTGAAACCATATTGCTTGCAACTTTGACTAATTTGCTTTATTAAACACGTGATATAAGGTATTTCATTTATCAACAGAATATTATCATACGCACTAGGTCGTGAAATATCGTTTAGCTCGAACTTCGGTTAAGTCGAGCTAATTTCGAGAGTCCAAATGAGTTCGAACTAACGAAGTTCGACTGTACTTGATTTAGCCCTTTCCCCACCATAGGCGACTCAAGTCGACAATGCAAAATAGTGAAGTCTCAGATCAGTCGCCGCCTAAGAAGGCGGCGTCAGATCTGGGACTTCACTTTTCTGCAACCAACTTCATACCGGCTGTTTGGGTTTTAAAAAAAGCCAAAGTTAATTGAATAATTTCTGTTATTTTTTTCGTTAAAATATTAGATCTAAAACCAGTTATAACCGACAATTTTAAACTCTGTACTCTACCATTGTTAAGCGTGTATGCCCTCATGAGATGTTACACGTAAGATTTGACAGCTAAGTAAGCGCTAACTGCAGTTTGAATTGTCATCTTCGTAATATCTATTGAAACATTTCAACCTAAATTTATAATTAACTTAATACATTGTATAAATTTACAGTTTGGATCTAATACCAGGTCCCATCTTTTGAAGAAACTGGTTTGGCTTTCACTAAACATCTCGAGTCGAGGTCGTGCTCAAAATAAAAAAAATCAACATTCGATATCTCATTATATTTTATTGTCACTGCACCTTAGCAAATTTGTCTGCCAGTGAAACATACCATGTTTTACTGGCAGTCAGAAGTATAGTGCAACAACATTAAAATTGAGGTCAATATCTGATATATATTTTAGTTTATGTTCGATCTCGACTCAAGATGTTACTAAAAGCCGGACTTGCTCTGGATCCCAGCTGTTTCCATTTTGCTGTTTGTTTGGCGTTCGAGCGTGCTAATCGTCCAGTTTAAGGCTAGCTTATTTGCATAGTAATTATATTAGTTGCATACGATATTTATGGCATGACTTAATATCACTTCTTCCAGATGCTAATGTATGTGATTAAATATCATCTGGATCGTTTTGGCCTACATGGTTCAGAAAACTTACAGAAGGCCAACTATTCAAATAAATATATATTCTAATCTCTTTCACTGGCATTGCTCACAATATGAGTTTTACTCAACTTCTGACATATTTTGTCTGTTACACATTATGCAATTATGTTTCAAAACATGTTGTACAACCCTTATTTCAAATTTGAAACGGTCACGTTATCATTTAACCCATTCACTGCCGGAAGCAGGTAAGCGCATGTGCAATATTTCGTCTTCTTCATTTTCAAACTTTACAAACTAACTTAATTTTTGGGAAAATTATTGGCCGAGTGTCAAACAGCTTGGCTCCGGATGAGACACCGAGTAACTAGGCATCTCATCCGAATCTAATCTGTTTGCATATGACACTATCGTTTGGGGGTAGGCAGTGAAGGTGTCAGATGTGTATTTTATATGCCCTGGACCAAATACCCGCATAATATATATATTTTTTTAAATTCTGGGATTTGATATGTGATGATATTTCTTGTTTTGTTTATCTGCTCTTAGGAATACTTGTCTGCAATGGAGTGTCAGGAAGGACCACAACATCTCTGAACACTCCTGCCAACTCTGACCGTGCCAATCCGGATACTCTGGCTCCCCAAGTGACAAGGACATCGAGCCCTCTAAACACTCATTCCAACACAGATGGTGTAAGGCCTGTCACTACGGCGTCCCAAGTGACAAAGACATCAAGCCCTCTAAACACTCCTTCCAACACTGATGGTGTAAGGCCTGTCACTACGGCGTCCCAAGTGACAAGGACATCAAGCCCTCTAAACACTCCTTCCAACACTGATGGTGTCAAGCCTGCCACTGAGCCATTCCAAGTGACAAGGACAGCGAGCCCTTTAAACACTCCTGCAAGCACCTATGGTCCCAGGCCTACCACTAAGGCGACCCATGTGACTAGACCCTCAAGTCCTCTAAACACTCCTGCCAACCCTGATGGTGCCAGGTCTACCACTAACGAGTCCCACGTGACAAGGCCCTCAACCTCGGATGGGTCAAAGGCTTCCACCAGGACAGACATAGAACAAGGTAGACTAAATCGTTCTGTTGATTTTATTGTCAACAATATTTTGAGTAGCACAACACGTATTCCGATATAATTACGATATAACGAAAAATGTAATGGGGGCGTTGTACATATTTTTGACGTGAGTTATTTGAGAAGTTGACCATTGCATAACTTTGCAGTCTTCAGAACATTTCTTAAGCCGAAAGCCAAATATTGACAAACACATTGGTAAGTTTTCCAATATTGTCAGTTTAAATTTTGATGTGGTTCATTCACGAATCGTTCTGGATAGATCTTTCTAGAAAACTGGTATTTTCCTATCTGAGGATAGAATATACACAATATCAATATTTCAATGTACGTGATTTTTTCAATGTCGGTCTCTGTCTCCACATAGATTCTGCTGTCAGCGGATGTCCTTCAATAGAAGAGCTACCTAGGGAGATGTGTATGATGCAGGTTCTCCAGGACGCCTTCCCATGTGGCACAAGCTCCGACTGTTTCGTGACGGGTCAGATATGCTGTCCTCACTATTGCGCTACACGTGTGTGTAAGAATAGAGTTGGTGAGTTAGACATATGCCATTATCAAGTAGAAGAAATCGTATTGACTGTTTGTCTCGCCTGATATATGTAGGGATAAAGTGATACTTTTATTTACAGAGTTAGATCGTAGGATCAGGTTCTATATTTTTACAATGTCATGATGATTCTTTTCCCAGCCTATACTCTACGTGAACAACTATATTAAGCATGAACCATGTGTAATAAGCTATGTATATCAAAACACACAGTGAGTACAACATTCTAATATCTATTAAAATGCAATTGTATTTAAATATTTTGGCTTTACAGGAGACAATGCAAGTGCTGCAAAGAAAAGTAGAGGCGATAAGTTAATAACGAGAGTAGTTCCGAAGAATATCAAACATCGTCAAAATGTTCCAACATACGACCAGCTTGCTGCAGGTGTCAAATCGGAAATCAAGCCAACGTCATCCATAAAACCAGCCCTACATGAAATGTCTTCCCTGTCTTTGCAACAAAATATTACAGTTACACCATCTATTCAGTCAGCTATAGCTGATATTGCAACACAAACTATTCAACAGTCTGCAACCGAATCTGATACCACATCTAAGACATCAACGATGGTCGAAATTGGAGCATCCGGCATAAGTCCATCTGTATCTCAAACCAGTGATATAGCAGCTTCTGTTAAACAATATGTGGCTAAAACATTGTTGCCAGACGCTCAACAGTCTGTAACTGACTCTATTATCACTTCAAAGACAAAAGCTGACCCCTCAATTTTTGCCATTAAATCATCTGTACACGAACTCGTTTCCGCTTCTATTCAACCATCTGTTCAAGCGTTTATTGTTGAATCCCCACCATCAATTCAGCTTTCACCAACTGGAAACGTAGTTTATTCGACTGGATTGTCATTAACTACAACCATGGCTATCAAACCTTCAGCTACTGTGACGACTTCACCATTGCTTACTACTGTGGCTGATGCAACAGTATCCTCAACCATTGAAACTTCTAGCCTGATGTCTTCAATCATACAAACTTCTATACTAGAGTCACCTGCAGTTGCAACATCGACCGCTACTGTGAGAGTGACAGTGAAAGTGCCAGTGGGTGGGGATGTAAAAAGGGGAAGCGATAAAATGGAAATGCCAGATAATATTGAAATTACCAAACCAATTGTCACTGCAAACTCACCAGCAGCCACGGGGGTGACTACTTCCGTCAATATGACCGGATCCACTCGGGAATGTCCGACACTTACCTGTAGCAACAATTGCATGTACGGCAGAAAAGCTGACGCTCTTGGCTGCTCCGTCTGTGAATGTTTATGTGAGTAAATGCATCTTTAGTATGTTATTGGGAAAGAGGAGCGTGTTGACTATTCACATTCTTTGGATCTAGACCAGCTACCACCTCAGAAACGCGGTCTCTGGTCAGAATATTTCTTAACTATATGGCACGATCTGGGTCTGCGATATTTATAATTTTGCAAAGTTCAGTTCTAGTGTTTATCGGCGCAGTGAAGACTGCAACTAATTTAATATCAAATACTTTAAGGAAATGAATTACATAGATTATTATAAAATAGTTTGGCGTTTCTGAAGCCTTAACACGGGATTCATCTTTGAAGCAAGTCCCTTGACAGATACCACGTTTTCAAGGCGTTGTCTAATCTGGGACTACATTATTTGCAATGGCACTTTTAGGCACAATAGTGTCGAAAGACATAAGCAACACTTTAATATTAACTAACTGAATAACATGCAATCTATCGGTTCCTCTTAATTTAATTGTTTTATTTATATCAAAAGGATTAATAAGTTTTGTAAGTCAATTAGGACCACACATTTTGGTTTAAGGCACTTTCAAATTTCATCTTAGATTTGGAAATCACATTTTAAACTTATTATTACATTAATAAAGGTTTCAGTCGTAATTAAATTTGTATAATGTTACATCTAATACATGATGTTCTATATATATAAATTTATATAAATATAAAGTAATGTCACATTAAATTTAAAGCATTAAAAGAAATACATTTATTTTAAAAGTGATAAAAGAGAACAAGCTTTCTAACGATTGCCCTAATTGTTTTTCTATAACATTTGCACAGCGATTATTAAGTTCGATCACTATACGGTGGAAGAGATAAAAGTAGGACGGCCAATCTATACTTGACGATGCCTACATCGATACCTATATGTAACGTAGAACAATTATGAACACACCCCACTAATTGTCAGTGTACACTTGCTAACAATATATGTCAATATACTTCGCATATATTTGCTTTTGGACACTTCTCTAACCCCAACCACAATCACCAACACCACCGCTCCCATCCACCAAAACCAACAAGCACAAATTGTTCATTTACCGCCCAAAGATAGGCTATTCAAACACTATAGTATAATCTATACGTGCGCAATGTTTCGTCTTTAAATGCTAAGTAAATAATAATAAAGCGAATTTCAAACACGTCTTAGTTTGATATAAAGAAAACTTACTTTCCAGAAAATCATACGCAAACAACGATATATCGTATTTATACAAACAAAACACACGCATATACCAAATACCAATATGCAGCAATTAAGTTAAAATGCATCTGATAAAAGATCCTAACCAGAGAAATAGATAACAAGGCATATCATAACTAGAGTCACGATTCGTACAACGAAACATCTCATGCGATCACGCATTACCATAATCAAATAGCGATTGACATTTTCATTGAAATAATATAGTTTTGTTTCTCTATTAAAAACTGAATAAAGCTTATTTCTTAATATCATTTTCATTGTTTTGAGTAAGTTATTCAACGCATTGCATTCAATACCTTTAATAATACTATTTAATGTGCAATTTTCTAAATCAGAATTCGAAGAAAATTTCATCTATTTTTTGTACAACAAATGAAGTATTTATACACATTGTCAACTATGCTCATGCTTTCTCCGAACACTGCGTGTGCTTCTCTATTCTCATTCTTTTGTTCAGTCCCCTTGGTCAATCAATCTAGACCATTTACATTTGCCTTTTTATGCAATGGAGCAACAAACCCTTCTAAACAAGTTTTAGGGAAATTAACATCAATAAAGAGTATATCAAAAAGTATAGCAAAGCAATGATTTGTGAATTATGAATAAAAAATAATTCAACATCAAATCGGGATTTGCTGACAGATTCATTACTCTACATATTAAATTAACTTATCATTCGATTCGACTGAAGTTAACATTTAGTTAATCAAACAAGTTTTGAAAAATATCTTTTACATATCTACCATTGAACAAAAGAATATCTTGATCATGTTTGAAAAGCACTGAGTATTGAATATTGGTATTTTGTAAAGTAAAAGTATGTGTACTTATCTTACAAGATGTAGCGTTGTGAACACATAAACTGAAAGGATGTTCTTACTAGACCTTTAAGTAATTGGTTATTGTACCGCCATTTATCCATCGATTTGTTTGATAATTGGAAAATATATAACTAAATTAGTTTTGTTTTTTTCAATGAAATTTCAATTAAATCGGATTTCTATAAATTATTAAAGTTCACATAAAAGACACTACTATCGAAATTAATAGTCGCAAAAAAGTCTAACTATGCGATCAGTCAATCAAACGTTGGAACAGTCGATAATTGATTTTTAGTGTGACCACGTCTGGCTCAGAACTCATTTTGCACCTTTCTCTCATGGATATTGTGTTTTAATAAACAAATGGTGGCTTACACTCCTGAACGAGCACACGCTGTAATACAAAAACGTTTTACGGACTATGCATGTCCTCGTCAAACATGACGGCCCTCCATATCTATCATGTATTACGTGTCATATTTATTTAAATCATTTTCAATCAAATACTACTTATAAAAGATATAAAATTATGTTAAAATAACGCTGAAACACAATTTTATATTCAGCACATAGCTGTCGCGGGAACGATCAGCTTGGAACATGCCAATTGCGCGTGTGCATTATGTATTTTTCATTCACGGTACAATAATATTAATTTAACAAAGATGGTTTTTATTACGTGGCGTCCGCAACAGACCAATACCATGACTACGAAATTCGATATTGTTTGACCACCTTAAAATCCTCGTTCAAAATTATGAAAACATACATGAGCGCACGTGCAAATGCAAGCCATCGTCACGGCAGATGGTTTTTAGCACTTTACCGCCTTTATAGAAAGAGTGCTTAATTTCAAGACACTATTAAAACTTTAAAAGACATATTTGAAAACATCCAATTTTAAAAAGGTCTATTAAGAATATCCTTTCAATGTATACTTTTCAATACGGTTTCCAATATCCTGATCCAATCTGTTTGGTTTTGTAGTGAATACAATACTGATAAAAATAGGTTGTTATCAGTGTATATCCTTACCAAGAAGCTACGGCAAAATCAGATCTACATTCCATGCAGTGTATTATGATTGGATATAGCAAAACGACGCTCACAGTATCCTTAATTGTAGCTTTTTATTGTATAATGTGTGTACTGTTTATATATTCATGTAGTACAGATTACCATTTTCTTTTAGTTGATGACAAGTGTCCCCGTGTGCTTCCTATCCCAAGAATCCTGTGCCTCGTCCGTTTCCGAATGACCTCATCAACATGTGACAAGGATGCAGATTGCACAGAGGACCATATATGCTGTCCCGGAGCTTGTGGAAATAATGTGTGTCGCAGAGTGAAGCGCGAGACATTTAGAACATTGGTCAGATCCATCAACAGCGTATAAAATGGCGGATACTGATTAACGTTTAAAGCCACTTCATCTTCATTGTATCTATTATGTAATGATAATTGAAATACCAGGGCTATATATTATACACGGAAACCAATGTTAATATTTTTGCTAATAATGTAGATCTTGAACATGATTTTTCTATTATACCATGTTTGGCACTCATCCCTCTTCAGGTTGTTTGTCTTCCATCTCCCTAGATAATTAAGATCATGATCAGACTCTACACTGTTCGCAAATTTTAAAATCCCTAAATGTTAGTTCTTGTGCAATGATATGTGCTAACATTTAGGAATTATTTTAATTTGTTTTTTTATCAATGGTTGTCGACTGGTAGTTGACATTATGAAAACTATATATGTATATCCAATTTATATTATTATGTTCAATTAAATTAAGTTATTACAGTCAACGATCAAATAATTTGGATATGCCTACGATAGATTGCGTATGCTCAGAACAAATGTTATATAGTCCATATTGTTAATAGCAATCAATCCTTTTATTCGTCAATAAAATAATAAATGGAACTAACTATAACTCAAATTCATTTGAACCTGTACAAGTATTTAGAATTAATTGAAGTTTACTTCATCCAAAAGTGACAATGAATATGTAGTATTATATCATGTATTGCTAATAAAGAGATACAAGGAAATGCACGATCCACAATTATATCGGCGATAAGTTTCGTCGAGTTTAGCAACTGAGTGAATCGGTGTCTGATCTGGACTAAAACTGTTTGCAAATTTTATGACAGAAATATTTTTTGGTTTAGGTACCTATCCAGACATTCACTTTAAGAAGTGTGCATGTCATGTGTGTGGCTGTTATAAAATATGGTTTAGTGCATTTATGTGTTTAAGAGGTCTGTTCATATTTTGACATTGAGTCTCAGATAAAACTTCTAATGGATCACTCTAGATTTCAAAATGATTGAAGATTATTGAATGTCACATGTGCCATATTTATGGAGTTATTCAACTTGTTTTCTTTTTCGTTTTAAAAATCGGTTTGAATTTTAAGATATTCAAATTAATGTCATATCAGGATATGGGACAGAGACGAGACAGGAAGCGTTGTGCATAACTGCTGCGCTGCAACTCTGCATATGCTTGTAGTTATTGCCTCTGAATAATTAAAAAATTCATAGGGTAATAGCCCTAGATGACATTCAGAGAAACTTCTGTGCTTAAAATTGTAAATTTGTTTCCAAGATATCCTACGAATTCAGCAGCCTTTAACATGTGACTGTTCATGCAGGGTTCCCACAATGCAGAGAATATGAAATTCCCTGACTTTTTCCTGACTTTTCCCTGACCAAACATCATTTTTCCCTGACCAAAAACCGTGATTCGTATCGACACAAGCTGTTTACCTATGAGCAAGATTGCTAGCCTCCAACCTCCCCATAAGCCAACCAATTGTAATTCAATGATGTAATTGTATCTTAAACAGGGATTGTTTTAATTTTTCTTTTCATTCTTCACAATACAAACTATACGTAATGTAAAATACACTACCTTCCA
>JAULCE010179975.1:0-11620 GCA_032359355.1 Macoma nasuta | reverse complement strand
AGATCGAATTATATTTCACTCGTGGGAAGCAAAGGTGGTGTTCTCACTCGTGGCTTCGCCACTCGTGAAAACACTACATTTGCTTCCCACTCGATGAAATGTAATTTGATCTTATACTGAAAAATACAATTATCCTCTATACCATTGACGCCTAGTAACATTAAAATATAAAATGCGTAGCACTGACGCCTAGTAACATTGAAATATAAAATGCGTAGTATTGACACTTACATATCGTAGTACTAAGATGCGCACATATAACATGTACATGTGTTAATTCAATATTGATTGGAAGTCAATAGACATAAAATAAATACATGTAAATAAATAATGAATACAGTGTTAATCATATTTAAGAGTATAATGGTATTACCGTCTAGCAATAAAGCCATATAAGACACAATACCTCAAAGTGAATAGCCTTGTCACACCTCGGAAAAACAACAGACACACTGCACTATCGCAATATCCCACCCACGCAGTGATGAAATCACCTCATACTGCCTTAATATCTTAACGTCGCCTTACTAGATCAATAGCAAATAAATCTACACTCAAAGAACACGCTACTTTTGGTTCTCATTTGTAACACTCGACGATGTTATTGTCGTCATCAAAAAATGTTGTCCGTAAAAGTCATCGTCAGAGAATGATGTCGTTTGCAAACGTTATCGCCTGTGACAATTTATGTTATTCAAAAAAGTTGCCCTGTTGTAACATATATCTGACTAGTGAAACAATGTGTAGTTGTGTACCCAGCTGTGACGGCGTCTCATCTGGATCCAAACTGCTTCACGTAAAGCCTTAGCGGGGATAAAATCACCGAGATGAAAAGGAAACATTTAAACAACAACCCAGGGCGGTACCATTGCAATTATACATGAAACCCTACATATTTGAATACTATAAAGTTCAAGAGAGCATGTCCTAAAGTTGCATATTGAGACGCTGGGAGATCATTATATCCATTTGTGAGGGTTTCCAACACTCTATTTGTGCAGGTTTTGAACAGTTTCGGAAGCATACCGATGTGAAGACGACCGTGATACAGAGTATATTTGCTAAGCGTTTTCCGTGAAGTAGCCCTTGTTAGCGTGCTATTCACGGCTATCATGTATGGTGATTAGTACTGACTACTCGAACAGCTTGGATCTAGATAAGACGCCAAATAGCTCGGCTTCTGGTCTGAACCTAAGCTACTTGTTCGCCAAATTTGAAGACACTGGGACGATATTTAAAATGAAGCAGACGACAAGTTTCGCAGCGGGCTAAGGGTTAAGAGGGAGCCAGCGAAGATTAAACATCCGTTGTTCCTATCTAACAATATAACTTTCGACATTTTAAAGTTTTCATTGATCTTTCGCCTTAATGGGATCCAATCATTTGGCACAAAAACATTCCAACAATTTAAAATTGAAGAGACGCCGAGTTGCTGTAGTTGCCGTGGTCTACTCTTGACTCATTCTCTTTGAAACTTGGTGAATATTGATTTTCGACAGTGTAAGCAATTTGCATGAGAGATGAGACGACAAGTGTGGCTTGGTTATGTGATCCACATCCTGCTGGTCGCCACCGTATCTATATAACAAACAAATGGTTTGGGCTCAGAGCAGACTCAAATAACACCCTTCTTCAATGAGAAATATACTTTTAATTTCTCCATGCATTGAGCAAATCGGATTTAAGTTAAAAAAGGCGAGACTTTGAGCAGACTATAATTTGATCGCGGATGTATGCTTAACCCTTAACCTGCTACAAATATGTCGTCTGCTCAAAATATCGTCTGCTTTATTTTTTAAAGTTCGTTTGATTTTGTTCAAATTTGGTGAACCTATTGTCTGAGTGCCAAATATCTTGGAGCCAGATCAGACGCCGAGTTACTCGGCGTCTGATCTGGATCCAATTTGTTTGAAAAATCACCATAGTCGCGAATAGCAGGCTAAGGGTTAATATTTACGACTGGTATTAGAAGCCATAAACTAAGTTGGTAGCAAAGAAAGCCGATGTTTGCTCACCAGGAGCCGCATTTCTTTCACAGGATGTATCTAAAATCACGGCTAGGGACTGGCGTCTTCTAAGAGGGCGGACCTATTGTTGAGTATCGTGGCGAAGTCGTCATCCTTTCCAGTCTTCTTCATATACTCCCATGAGCCATTAACTGGGATAGCGGAAAATAATATAGACCCAGATCAGATGACTCAGTGGGGGGAATACTTTTATTAAAATGCAATTAAAATAAACAAGGACAATAATCTGGTCTTTTTTTTAAGAATTTATCATTATGAGTGTCATACGCCGGGTGACTAGGTTCCAATTGTTCATATTTATATATATATGTAATTAAGAGGCGCCGTGTAAGATTTCAAGCCTTTAGGCATTGTAATAACTTGGTGACAGGCAAGCCACAACGTCACAAAAAAGACTGCACTCATTCTGTGACCAATAGTTGTGTATGTCATACGGTCGTTTTGCTAATGGTATGACAGAACCTAGCGCTAGAGATGGGTGTTTTGAAGTAGGGCATTGTTTTAACTTATATTCCGGCGGTTGTAAAAGGTTTTTAAAGATCAAATGTGCCAACAAAATGAAAAACAGCGATAAATAAATAGTTTCAAGGTTTGGTTTTCCGAAGCCCACTCTGCAGGACCTATGTTGCAACAAGTGGTTTCTCTGATCATATACCGCCTTTTAAAGCGGCCACTGGTCTGGCACTGCAATTTCGGGCAAAATAAGTGCCGAAAGAAATTAACTAAGCTTGCGTTGTCTTCGCAGAGAATGAATACGGCAATGGCCACACGTACTTGTGGCAAGCAAATTTACGGCATCGACCTGTAAGGTATACATTAACCCTGAATCTGCTACGAGTTGTCATCTGCTGAACATATCGTCTGCTGCAGTTGTAAATATCGCCCCACTTTCTTCATAGTTTGTCAACAAATTTTCTGAGTGTCGAACAGCTTGGATCCGGATCAGACGCCGAGTTACTCGGCGTCTGTTCTGGATCCAAGCAGTTTGAATAATCACCATGGTTTGTGAGTATCATGTTAAGAATTACTACAGAAGGAATACATCGTTTATCTTAAACGACACTTCAAACAACCTGATTGTTTAGCTTCAATATGTCGTGTCAATACAAGATAGAAAGGCTGGTTTTACTTCAAACAAACATCAACAGGGAGAGGCGTGTATATGCAAATAGCTATTGTGATTAATTTGCTGTCACATTGACTGCAGTGATTCGTTTTTTATAGTATGTAGAGATATGGCCACTGAAAACCACATTTAGCCTTCATTTAAACCATAAAGAACGGAAGAGGTTATTAACATTTACTCAGTAGATACGCCTTTCGACTCCTCTGTAGCAGATAACGAAGCTGACATTGTGTGAAATGGAGCTTTTGCTCGCAACGAGGACATGCTGCAATTCCTACAATGATTTCAGAACAATTCACAAAAGGTAATTAATTTCCTTTTCATTGCCATGCAACATATTCACCAGATTCTTTCACTGTGAATAAGCAAAATCATATGCAGTAATGAATCAATTACCAGGCCAGTTTGTCGTTTTGTTGTACAATTAAAATAGAGTCCGACTTCCAAGGAATTCTGATAAAAAAAAGTCACCATGTGTCACAAAAAGAAGCCCTGGCCCGGCTTTCACAAACCGACTCGAGTCGAGATCTTGCTCAAACTCAAAATTTCAACGTTGGATATCTCATTCAATATTATTACCACTGCGCTATAATTTTGTCTGCCTGTGAAACATTCCATTCCAAAATTATAGTGCAGTAGCAATAAATAATATCTGAGAAATTATGAGCACAATCTCGACTCGAGTTGCTTTGCAAAAGCCAGGCCTGATATAGTGGAATCGGTAAACATAAACTTCATTTATGCCTTCCTTGTTTTGATCAACGTTTATTGAAAACAGATATTGCATCGGTGATAGTGTTATACTACTGTCGGAAATCGCTATGTCAAGGTTGATGGGACCGTTTTTATAAGCAAGTTCGAATACCCAAAGTTGAATTAAAATCAAACTTCGGGTAAAAAAGATAGCCTCTTCAGCTTCGATACTCAGTATTTGGTGTTTATTTAAGCATAAAGCCGAGTTCGAGATAGGTTCAACTGTATATAATTCTATTCTAGACATTTTAGCGGACATATTTACCTGATAGTGAACTTGTTATAACTGGCTATTATGAATTTACATATCTCTTATGTTTGATAATATAAAACACGGTGAATATATAATTAGCTCATTCAAATTCACTTCAAAACGATTGATCTTTCAATTTCGTTTTCGTCCTGGCTTTAAAATGGCATCTAAATCGTCAGCATTGTACTTCACGGATATTTGTCGATCAAAGGGTCATAAAGGTGGCTCGATGACACGACAACTGAATCACAAATAAATCAATTATATTGCTTTTAAATTGACAGTTGGGATCGGCATTTATTTACTGACACCTTGTCCTGAAAAACTGCGTTAGGATTTGTGTAAATCTGATTCTGATTTTGCACTTAACCTTTAGCTACTTATACATTTTACTTTTGAGTCATGTACTTTTAACTTTAAAAGGTTTATATGAATATTTAAGTTACGAACGACAGAAGATGCATACCGTCTTCCGTAATTAAAGCATCAGATTTAAAGGAAGAGTATCTAAGAGAATAAAAAAATGCCCATTTTGAAGGAGTGTAAATGAGCGCTGCTGTGCAATTTCCAACCATAAGACAGTTCAAATAGTGTAGACCAAGATCAGATGACACGTCTTTGACGTGGCATCTTATCTGGGTCTACACTGTTTGAAACTGGCAAAAATCATTACTATTGTGTTCTACATCGTTCAGACTAGTTTGCACTGAAGCTAGATGCATTATTTTCAACATGGCAACTGGTATAGGTTTACACTCTTTGATCTGTCTTATGGTTGGAAATCCCACAGCAGCGCTCAAATGTTCCATTTCTCACAATAGTTTCAAAAGGCGTCTACTACAAAGGTGCCAGAAGCCTATCGCGGTGGTGAACGATAGAGACTCGTGGTTTGGTTGCGCTTAACCTCCTCACTGCTTACCCCGAACCATACTGTCATATGCAAACAGTTTAGACCTGGACGAGACGCCGAGTCCGGTTAAAAGCTGTTTGACACTCGGCCAATATTGTTTGCAAAAAGTTAAGTTAATCTGTATAGTCTGAAAATGAAGCAGTCGAAATATTGCACATACGCAGAACTGTTTCCGGCAGTGAATGGGCTAAATATGGCGGGCAGACTGGTATGACCCTCTCAGAAACCAGTTAAACCGTTTATTATGAATTGAACCTGTTTAGGGGGTACTGCGTACGAACCGGTTCAAAACTCTAAAAACAAACTCCTGGTGCGCTTTACATGTATTAAGCGCATAGTGTGGTTTCTGAGAGTTTTGAACCGGTTTATATGCCATATTCAACCGCAACTGAATGGGAGCAAAACCAATGTAATTAGTAAAGCGCTGTAGATCGTACTTCATTCTGGATAACACGTCTGTAAACTAATTGAAACGGAGACTATATTTGTAATAAATACTCCAATTCTAATATTTACTCAAGATTCATAGCATGGCATTCAATTGCTACATTGGAATTACACATCGTAATAGTTTGTGCAAAACATGACAATTACCTGTAATCATATCTGAAGTTTTATTTGAACGAATACAAGCACGGTTTCAACAAGCTTTTACAAATACTTTGTAAGGTATAGTCGAACCGTATTGTTTTTTTCGGCGCCATATTTTAAAGTGTCGGTTGGAACTGATTTGGGATCGAATATTTTAAAGAGGGAAGTAACAGAATCAATTAACTAACTTTTACTTTTTCGTAACCTTAATATTAGGAATAAATATTTGCTGTTAAAAATAGGCTTCTAAGGCGGCGTTTGATCTTGGACTTCACGTTTTTGCAATGTTGGACTTCACGTTTTTGCAATGTCGTTTTGATTCGCCAACGGCGGTGAAAGGTTCAAGTCGAATTCATGCTGTAAAAATCACAGGTTATTGCTTAGTGACTACGTGTTGAAATTGGGAGAGAGGCTATTTTTATAAGTTCGAATGACCAGAAGTTCGAATCTAATTTGAACTTCGGGTAATTCGGACTAATAGAGATCGTCGCTCCACTTCGACATAACGAGTGTCGACTGTGCGGAAAACGCATCTTCTTGCTAAGGGAGACAACCCGCGCGCGGCGATTTTAGTTTGGTCAACTCTTTGTATTCGACATTTGGTCATAACGACAGGCATCGAAAACACTAGACAGCAGTTTAACGGTTGGTTAGATTTAAGCATAATTATATAGTTCCCTCGAAAATTACTTTAACAAATCTTCGCTATTTTGCCGAGAGCATACAATTAAGTATACCTATGAAAAGTTATGCAAATAGGCTGAATCTGGATCAGTGTGTGGGTTTCGCGTGCACTTTAATGACATGTAATTAAACCGCTACTTTCATAAAAAAAATGTTTCACAATTATTTTTTAAAATATCTATCACAATGTTATCCATCATAATCCATGCACAAGTATTAGGGAATCCATTATAAATAATAAAATGATTGCCATACTTAAATAATTTTATACTTCCTACAATAAATATAGTTTAACGGAGCTGAACGTGATTCTACACCCTGCTAAAATCGGTTTCTCAAACTCTCGTCTACTTAATATTTGAACAATGTCTTATTTTGCTTCATGATTGGAGAAACTATTTTCCGAAAATCATTCAGCTTGGACTCTGATCAAACTCCGAGTTATTCGGCGTCTGGTCTTGATCCCAAGTTGTTAGCTTTTATCATCGCAGTCGCGAATAGCGGGCTGGGAATTTAAATTGATTCGCATTTAACGTTTATCATTTCGCATCGATTGCTATAGCGTCAGGGCTCCAGATAAGCAGGCGTAAACCATACATTCTTGCCCAAAAATAACAACGTGTATTTCGTCACCAAACCGTATGGAGTGACCGCTCGTTAGAATCGTCTTAAAATACAAAACTAACGAGTGGTCACTCCATACGGTTTGGTGACGAAAAAAGGATTTTAGCATTTTAAATACGCACATTATCTGTGTCCCAATTTTATGCGCAATTCTTAACTGAAATTAGTTTTTAGGGATGTTTGTGTACTCTACGTTACATTCCAATTGAGACTACATATTTTAACTCTTATCTTGGTGAAAATAAATATCGTCGGCACAACTGCCGCGTGCGTGGCCTGAAGTTTCAAACACCATCCGATAAGCGTGTAGTTAAGTGACAAGTTGTAATGTTAGTGTCAAGCAGCTGGGATCCGGATCAGACGCCGCGTCACTGTCTATACGTTGTTCTATGGTTGCGATCGGTATTTTATATCCTGGTCGTTATCCTGATCTTTATGCAAAACGTATATTAGACATAAGATACGTTACAGTGCTTCGTGTGAATGAAGCAGAATTATAGTAATATTCAGAAGAAGATGAGAAGAAGAAGAAGAAGAAGAAGAAGAAGAAGAAGAAGAAGAAGAAGAAGAAGAAGAAGAAGAAGAACATGTTAATAGTGATAATGATGGTGAAGAAGGGAAATAAGATGATAATAAAAAGAAGATGAGAATAAAAAGAAGAAGAAGAAGAAGAAGAAGAAGAATACAATACGGGAAAACTCACGTTATACGATGCTCCATATTTTATGTATTCCACGTTCAGGCAATTTCTTAAACAGCTCAAATGCATTAGGGGTCCAATCTTTTCGTTAAAAAATAAATTACAATCGCAGCAAATGTCTTTACCTGGCACGACACTGTAAAACGTCTTCAAAACTTTCATATTCAACACCTGATATCAACACTAAAATTGTCGTTTTAATGACCTTACGTCTATGAGAGATATTTTTCTGCAATTTGTCTGAATATTGAATTGCAAATTACCCTTACTTAAGAGAAGAAATTTGATTTTCAAGGATTTTGAATCTCATCCAGGAAAACGAGATAATTTAACATTTTGTCAAGGCCAAACTTGACAGAGCTTTCCATTCAATGTAAGCTTTTCCTGTTACGCGGTCAAGCATAATGGATGATGATTGCTGTTCGGTATTTAAACCGAGATAATGCATGAATGTCTTCTTTAAACACGCCACAGCTCTGTTAAGGTTATTATAAACGGTTTGGGGTCAACTATTTTAACGAAATAAATTACAGAAATAAATAGTTTATAAACTTTGTTATTTCCGAAACCCTAGGCAGCAGACTGTTCTTTGGTGAGAACAGCACAGTTCCTTATCAGACGCCGCCATTTCGAAGGCGTCGTCTGGTCAGGGACCGTGCTGTTTGAAATAGTGCCATATAGCAAAATTAGCACAGAAAGGTGGTACACATCATTATTTGAGATTAATCAACAAACAATAAACTGATGAAAATTATGAAATCTAGGCAAAAGATACATGCTATTTTTGAATTGAAATGAAATCAATGTAGGAAATGGAGCATTTGCTCGGCACGAGCAAATGCTCCATTTCTTACAGTGTTTTCAATAGCCGTCAGTTACAGAGCCGCTAAAACTCGCTTCTGTGGAGAAAACTGCTACTTGCTAGTTATAAAAGTTCAATATAAGGACATATTGTCGCTAAACTGAATGTCTAGAACATATATACAGTCGAACCTATCTCGAACTAGGTTTTAAGCTTTAATCGAAACTTGATATTGAGCATAGAGGATAATACATGAGTGGTCAATCAATATAGAATTTATTAAACGAGTTTTCTATCAATTTCAGTAAACGAGTAAAACAAATTACATATTGAATACCAACGAATGCTATTTTCTATGTATATTATAATTTCAATGCGACGATTATTAGCGCTAAAAACATATAACGTCGCTATAAAGTGTGGTCATTTTAATGCTATTCATAATGACGTCACATACTCGTACATTGTTATATCACTTATTATATATTTAAAAATATATCACTCTGTTATATCACGCAGGCGACGTCATTTATGATATTACAAATTATAAGTTTTAAATAAAACACAAACGAACCTGTTAAACGCGACAATCAACCTTTGGAAGCAGCATTTCATGTTAGCCAGACAGTCAAATAATGTTGCAGGAAACTGAGGCAGAAAGCTATCTATTAAGCTGGTTGCATAACTTTTCGTTTACAACAAGTAGCAGCGTGTGTAAACTACCACGCATATCATATTTAAATCATCGCCAAAAATGTAATTAAGTTTCGACTGACTTTTCCCAAATTACATGAATAAAGACATTTTAAACATAGGGACAAAATAGGAATAGAGAAGCCGGGGTTTTAAAATACGAAATATGTCAATATGTGAACATAGATAATACGTTTCTCGATCTCGGATATGAGAGGGGGTCTATTCTAATTAGATCAAAATACCCGAAGTACGAATTTTATTTGAACTTTGGGTAATTCGAACTTATAAAAATACCCGCACCCCCTGACATCGACTGTATTTGTAAGTTGTCACCACGGAATATTGGGCAGACCAGGAGAGGTGAAGCTCGTCCTATCTTTGTACCATCAATACGCCGATCGCGACCGTGTTAGTATCGTCAACCAGCTTGGATTCGGATCAGATGCCGAGTTACTCGGCGTCTGATCCTAATCCGAGCTGTTTTGACCCTCGGGCAACATTTTCACCAAATTTCAAGAGAATCAAACAAGCAGACGAAAATTCAGTGGACTTTTTTGCGGCAGTTTAAGGATTAACAAAACCCCGCTGCTATTATATCCGTTTATCAAAGTGCCGTCTGCTCTATTTCTAAACGTCGTTCGTCTTACTTAATAATTGATGACACGATTGTCTTAGTGTCTAATAGCTCCAGTTTGGATCAGACACCGAGTTACTTGGTGTCTGATTTGATGCCAAACTAAACGCAATACTCATTACAGTCGTGGTTAGATGGCTAAAGGTTAATGACACAAGCATTTAAACTCTATTCCGAAAGCCACCATATCATTACTGCATTATCGCGTGGTTGTCTATTCAAAAGCTATTATGGTAGGTAAAGAATATTAATGCAGTCTCGAATCTCATTATGTGCCAGTTTATGTAGAACACATCGTGTGAGCTACAGTTAATCGGTGATGCACACATTGGTGCCTTGAGACGACGTATAGCGCTCCCTACGTATAGCACCCCCAAAATGGGAGACCTATTCATCGTAATGCATTTACCTATACAAATAATAAATAGGAAGGGAAGCGTATACATTGCTATTGACGTCTATATACAATGTAGACCTTTACACCGCAATGTAGCTGTATACGAAGGGAGACCTATACATGATGTATAAAAACCATATGCGCCATGGAGCCCTATTCGAAGGTAGACCTAAATCGCTTCCGATGTCTATATACAATGTAGACCTATACATCGCTATGGATGTCTATATACAATGCAGACCGTTATATCGTCATTGAACCCTATACGAAGGAAGACCTAAACATCGCTTTTGATGTTGTTATACAGTGTAGACCTCTAAATCGCCAGTGAACCCTTAACGAAGGAAGACCTACCTATCTATACAGTGCTATTGGTGTGTATATATAATGTAGAACCCTTAACGAAGGAAGACCTTTACATTGCTATTGATGTCTATATACAATGTAGACCTTTATATCGCCATGTAGCTTTATACGAAGGGAGACCTACATGTATACATCGATTTTGATGTCATATACAACATAGATCGAACCCTATTCACATCGCTTTTGATGTCTATATACAATATAGACCTTTATATCGCCATTTAAACTTATACGAACGGAGACCTTTATATCGCTTTTCATTTCTATATACATTGTAGACATTTACATCGCCTTTTCCCCAAAGAGCCTTATGCGAAGGGAGACATATATACCGCTTTTGATGTATATATGTGACAGTGGATAGGCATAATCAGGGAGCTCATGAAATTCCTAAAATATGGAGATTATGTGTTATTCCTGAACCAACCAGTGATCACGTTTATTTTTTAAAATGCACAAGTAATTACATGTTGCCACTGCCATTTTCCTTTAGTTTTACACATATTCCCTGACCAGGTAAGTAAAGCTTTCAGTTTCAGTTTTCACCCAGGACCATACGCAAGTTAAAGCATCATAAGCACAGGTCCAAACTAAGCTTTGCTATATAGTAAGAACTGTTCGCTGCGAATAACCTCATCTCTACCAAAAGAAGGGGAACTAGACTGGAAATGCTGCAATGTAACAGTTTCATGTATAGTTTCCTGTGTCATAAAAATCGGTCTTTTTATAACAAGTGAATTCAAACCTAGTATACTCAAAGTGTAGTTTTCATTTCAAACTACTATGAGATATATAGGATCCATCATGAGTTTTCTTTGGAGATCAAGATTTCTTAAATGAATCTAGAAAAAGACATTTATTAACCGAACCTCTTGGTTAGGTTTATAACTGTCTTTATCGAAACGAATTTAAGAAATCTTGATCTCCAAAGAAAACGAGTAATGGATTCTTTTTATCACCTAAACATATATATGTACCCCAATGCGGCGCGTATGAATACAATTCGGTTTTTGTTATCACACATGTTGGAGATCGTTGTTCCGTGATTTGTTCTCAA
>JAULCE010179974.1:0-19207 GCA_032359355.1 Macoma nasuta | reverse complement strand
TAAAAACAAGGACTTAATAATTTATCTACAACTTCTATTAATTCGTTGTTAAATGTCCAACATTCATTTGGTCTTATTTTCTCTTTTCTTTCTAAAAACTTATATTTTTGTTTTTGATGTGTTGACCTTTTTACTCCAATGTTGACAATAATCGACCATTAGGTCTAAACTATGTTACAAATCTTCAGGGAACTTTCCCAATACACTCATGTCGTCGGCAAAAAGTAGAAGAATTCGGGATATATTATAAATTTGTAACCCAGAGTCAGCCTTTTCCTGTGATAACCATTCTAAGTCTTCTAAAAATAGATAAACTAACACGGGCGAAATTACCTACCCTTTTTTCAAACCAACCGAGTATTCAAAAAAGTCAGAGTATGTATTTTAGTGCTTTACACACGATTTAGCAATATCATACATATTTCTTATAATTGTCAATACTGTTCCGCGAATTCCGGATCTGAAAAGTTTTAACCATAATGAATTTCGGTAAATACTGTCAAAGCATTTTTTAAATCAATAAACGCGACATAAAGTATTTCGTTAATGTTTAAAAAATGTTGAATAACTGTGTTTAAACAAAACATTGCATCTACTGTAGATTTGCCTTTTCTAAATCCAAACTGTGCATTTGATATACTATTATATTTATCACAGTACACTACGATCCTTTGATTCAATAGTAGTGAATAGCTTCAATAAACAGCTAAACAATGAAATCATACAATTATTGCCCACGTCTTTTCTATTTCCTTTTTTAAATAAAGGAATAAATATACCTTTCTCCACTGATCCACAACCATAATCAAGACTAGCGTACCATCAGCTTCATAACGTTTTAACTTTTTAACAGCGTTCAAAGTTTCTTCGATATTAATTGGAACATTCTACTCATCATGCATAGAAATATCGTTAAAATCATGATCATTACAAAATGATTCAGCCTCCTCAATCACACAACTAAATTAATCATTTTCAAGATTTGAAAATAACTTTAATCGATAAGCTATCATTTAATACACCTTTTTCTAAAATGCTTCCAAAATACATTGGTTTGTCAATGTCTCAAGTTTTCTTATTCTTCCAAAAGGTTCAACTCAAAAGGCTCGCGTGTGTTTCCTCAGTGTACTCTTGTAAGACTGTTCACATTCACAAAAAGCGTCCTACATGCATATGTGTGATACTGAATAAATACGCGTAAAGCATCATGATAACGGTTCTTCGCAAAAATTCAGATTGGGTTACTTAAGGTTTTACATTGGTTTTAACCTCCCCTTATGTATCTCATCTTTTCTCCATATTCTGCAACCGTCCATCAATGCTCTTTAAACATAACATGATATCAGATATAGTATGTAGAGAAGACTGGTTGTGATCCAGTCTCTGACGTAGATTGTACATTGGACGCTTTACTAGAAGAGACTTTTTCACCTCGACAAATAATGCTTGTAGTGGATCTGACAGTAAAAACACATTGTCATTATAACTTAAATTATTCACATCAATGGTATCCCCATTTTCACAGCTATCATACAAAAGACAGTTTGTTTGGCTCAAAACGTAACACCGTACGAGATGTCACCACATGCCGGGCCCCTCCTGTTTTGAATGTTTTCCTTCTATATGCCGCTGCCACAGCTTCTGTTCTTTATTTTTTATCTATATCCCTTATTCCCATGATTTATATGTCAAAACACATCTTCGACAATTATGTCCTTTTCACAACCACAAAACCATCAAATTACAATACTTTTCTAAGAAAATTATTATTTTTGCTTCAGCGATTTCAAAAACACGACCTTCGCCGCCATCTTGTCACGTGTTTCATTTCATACAGTATAACAGTATGAACTGATTAAATTGAAACCGAAATCGGAACCGAGCCGGGACCGATTATGATCCGAATCAAATCGGAATAACTTTTCTCAGTTGTAGACCGTACGAACCGGTAAAACATCTCAAAGGCCGAATGCTAAGCTTTAAAAGCGCATCATGTGGTTTCTGAGATTGTTATACCGGTTTTAAAATCTGTTTTTATCCGTAATTGAGCCGGTAGCGAAACCGATGTAATAGTTAGTTTCGGTTAATTAGTTTCAATATTGTATTTAACATTGCTATCCTATACATTTGATCTAGAAAATAAAGTCGACAGATACGTACAATGGTTGGACATCAGATATTTATTTGTGCAAACCAAAATATAATTTATAATTTAGTAGGTGATAAAGGGCGGAATAAGATTTCACATTTCAGTTTTCGTTACATGATAGAAATAATTCGTTCCGTGTGTCTTGACTTATACCAAATTCCTTAGTTGAAGAATAGAGCAAACAATAAAAGGCGATAAAATGTATTCCTAACATAGTTCATAAACGGTTTTAGTAATAACTTATGTTAACTATGTAAAATTTCCCAGATGAATAAGAAAACAAGTACAAAGATTAATTGATCGATCACATGTCAAGTGTCACAAAAAGTTGCTCAATAACCTAGCTGTGCTTTTAACAAAATCACTCTCTGTAAAATTGGCACACAGTGTAAGCAAAGAGCATGCTATTGATTCAATGTTGATGTATATCGAACGGCAAAGACATTTGGCATTCGATCAGCCCTACAACAATAAATAAAATACTTGGCCCGCAACGTGCTACGCGAGATCGGAACACTTTTTTGGCTATTGCATGTAACATCACGATCGAACGTAATGTAACATTTTTAAATGTATTTCTCACATGGGTTATAAACGGGTTTTAGTAACAAATAATGCAAACTTTGTAAAATTTCCTAGACGAATCAGAAAACCAAAACAAAGAAATAATGGCCGTCGTTGATAATTCAACAGATTTAATCCAAATATTGAAAATATATGTATGATGCTTACTGTTTCCAAGTAAACTGAATCGAGCCATCAGTGCAAACACTTATAAGCCATATTTTATCTTAATTCAGGCTTACATTTTATTGCTAAGCGGCCAAGAGGGTAGATACATTAGTAAACCGAAGAATAAAAGACATAATAATGATATGTGAAAGGAATACTATTGACGATGAGTATCAGTTCCTACTAGGCTGTAGTGTCTACTCGGAGTTTAGATCCAGAAAATTCGTGAGCATGAAAGGGACTAAGAGCAAGATGGAAATGTCATGCTTTATACGGTCAGGAGATCTGATGTTCTTAAATGTCTACTTGAATATGAATTATTAAATTATTTAATGAATAACTACTTTGATTGTATCGATATGCTGTAATTGCATAATATCGAGTAAACTATGTTATGTTTTGATATCGATGCTTAAAACTAAACACATCAGCCTTGTCTCAACTCTTTTTGATCTCTTCAAGAAGCTCGTTTATAATTATTTCGGTACAAAAAAAAACATATCAAACAAAACAATTAAAAATATAAATTAAACAGTATGCCACTTGGTACCATACATATCACAGCTAAGAGTGTACTATACACAACTGTTTCGGACAATTCTAGGAAAGCTGATGAAACTAAAGTAGATAAAATGGTAGGGTAGATTTAACCTACCCTGTGGAAGCACAAAAATGAATACGCTAAATTATCGTAAGAATGTAATGCACAAGTCGCTAAATAAGCAAAATACTTGCGTTAAAGTGACCGAACACTGATAACCTATGCAAACCGCTTGGAACCAGATAAGTCACCGAGTTACTTCACATCGAGCTAAAAGTAATAACATATTCTTAACAAAACAGAGTTCAGAATACTGTCATTTTTTCATATCATTATAAATTCTGTAAAAAGGATGATCCTGAGCACACACACTTGCATGAATTCAGATTAATGCAAGTTGTTGTGCGTGATCAGGTCGGCGTTCATACATTGATGAATACCAAACAAAAGGAATTCAATCTTTATTTTCGAATTATTTCCAAATAAGCTCACGCTTTTACAAGTAGCGAGGTATATTAAAGTTTCTCCCTAGATGAAATGTCTAGCGTGGGAATCGCGTAGGAATACATATTCATCTTGACAAGCAGTTGATCCTCAGATGTAACATGGATCCGATCAACCCTTTATTCGAATAACAGCTCAAAAGTTATCGTTTCGTTCTTAATGAAAACAAGGTTCAACTAAATAGGAAAGCTCAGCATTGCACCAACCCTTACTCACGACAGTGAATCATACAACGCCGAAACATATGTGATGTGTTAACAACATAATACTCCGTTTTAAATGCTGATTTTCCGAGATCGCTCGCTGTGTTTTATCTTTGAATAAAGTGTGTACACCTATATTAAAAAGTTCTTACCATAAGCTCCCCATTATATTGAATGTTTTCAGAGAAAGAGGTGGTCAAAGTTCCCAGAGACATACGTAACTTTGAATATACTCGTCAGCAGTGGACAGGGAAGTCTCCAAAGCAATTTCTGATAGACTGGTGCAGAAAACACCTGCAGAAAAGTCCTCCACCCAAGTTTGAGAAAGTCAGTGCCAGGGGAAACACATTCAAGTGCAGGTAAGTTGTATCTCTCTTTACCACATAAATAAGCATTTGGTAGTGATGTGAAGCCATTTTAAAACAATCATAAATTACTAGTTCTATAACAATGCAAATGAGCTAGAAAATTGGGCAATAAGCATGCCAGATCGACAAACAAGGGATCATCTGTTGTGTAGAGTATGAAGTCAACGTTGTCAGGGCATTGTTATGATGTGGCATTCTAAGTCCCACTTTTAATGGCAAAACCCTGTATGGAGGATTGTAAGCCAAGTGTGTCAATGTGTGCCAATTTATTTCATTCCTCTTATGTGATAAATAGAGAATCTTACATTCGTGTTTATTCATTATCATTTTCATGAAACCCTTTGAATGACTAAATTCATATGACACTCACCAAGGCTCGCATTGTATGAGTTTTGTCAACTCGTTTCATAAATATGATTATGAAAAAAAAACTAAAGTTAGATCTGCTTTATAATGTTAGAGCAGTACAAAACAATGCCTATTATAGATCTAAGACTCTTGTTTATACACAAACCACCTACTAGCTTAAGCTCAGGCAATTTCAGGACTCTGCCAGTGAATATCAGATCTTATCCTATGGCTCACTGATCAATAAGTGTCAATCACTCATATGAGACAATTACTTTCCATCAATAATGTTAAAATTTGTTTTGATTACTGACAGTGTGTATTTAGCTAACAAGTATACATGTATTTATTGATATACCATTTACTCCTTTACTCCGTATGCTATTATTATCTAGAATAAAGGAAAACACCAAATTTGAATGGCTTTGAAAATATTGTAGAAAATGGAGCATTTGCTCATTATGAGCAAATGGTCTATTTTCCAAAATGTTTTCAAAACCATTTGAAATTGATATTTTCCTTGCTCTTTTGATTCTTTTCATCAAATAATTTCCTAGTTGATAAGTCTTAAAATAGCATATGGAGTAAATGATTAATATGAGTAAAACATCTGCTACAGAGGCGTCAACAGGTGTGTCTATGAAGTAAAGAGATAATGAGGCTTGATATTGCTGTGTATGACTTGCAGGGCCAAGGTAGACAAGAAGAAGGATGGTGGGATGCTGGAGTGGTGTCCAGAGATCCTGTGTAACAATGTGAAGGAAGCCGAACACCTGGCCGCCACACTGGCCCTCTATCACCTTTGTAGAGGTATGTCTTATAGGCTAGAATTACATTCGTAGGTAGATCCTGTGTAACAATGTGAAGGAAGCCAAACACCTGGCTACCACCCTGGCCCTCTACATCCTGTGTAGAGGTATATCTTATAGGCTAGACTTACATTCGTAGGTACAGGTAGATCCTGTGTAATAATGTGAAGGAAGCCGAACACCTGGCCACCACACTGGCCCTCTACCACCTGTGTAGATGTATGTCTTATAGGCTAGACTTACATTTGTAGATAGATCCTGTATAGCAATGTGAAGGAAGCCGAACACCTGGCTGCCACAGAAGCACCCTTTGCACCTCTTAACTGAGGGCTATTGAAAACATTGTAGAATATGAAGCATTTGGTCAAAAGAGCAAATGCTCCATTTCCTACATTGATTTCAATACAATTGAACAATGTTATTTTTTTCCTTGCCAAGATTTCCGTATTTTTCATCAGATTATTTCCTTGAGGATCGGTCTAAAATAGCTTGTGGAGGAAAGGGTTTAGCAATCTTATATGCAAAAAGTGTAGACCCTGTTCAGACTGGTTCTGGTAGTTATTGATGACATTTCTTGTTTGTTTCAGGTCAGCCAGTGTATCAACTGCTACCACCACCATACAGAGATGTGTGGCTAGAGTGGCTAGATGCTGAGAAGAAAGCTAAAGAAGAGGAAAAATCCAAAGAAAATAAGGTAGAAGTTTTAAAGAACCTTGGTTTGTTATATAAAATGTACATACTACTGTACATTAACCATGTGTTGACACACATCTTCGCATTGCAAACATTGTATACCCAGATCAACAGCCATACATCAAATGCTGAATCTGATTGGTATCTAAACTGTTTTGAGAAATAAAGAATATATAATACTGTTAACTCATCTGGTTGTGATCTATACTGTTTGCGAAACCATGGATAGTCTGGTTCCTCCATGAGGCCTTTCTGTGGAGTTAAGGGTTGAACGAAATTGTCTCTGGTACCGGTGAGTACCATAATGACTCTGAGTCTTCGGCCACCCACGAGTGATTGAAAATACAGTAAAACCTCTCTAAACCGGACTCTGTCTTAACTGGAAATATAACTAAAATGCTGTTTTTCAGACAAGTTACAGCTTAATGTAGGCAGAATGTAATACAGAAAGCTCCCATCGGAGCTTTCTGTATTACTTTCAGCCTGCATTGAGCCGCCATCTGCTTTAACAACAGATCAGTTTTTGTTAAAAAGTGTCCGATTTAGAGAGATTTCATTGTACTCTAAGAATCGGACAAACTGGTTTTAAAACATAACACTGTGTTAAAAAAAGTTGGTAATAAGAGGCATGAAGTGTAGACCCTGGTCAGTCTGCTCCATCAGGATCAGTCTAATCTGTGTCTTCATTACTTGCCTATGTCCAGCTTGTCATAAACTGATTATGGTATAATCCCTCTTCTATCACTGTAAGTAGTCTAAATTCTGGCCAGACCTGACCCATCTGGGTATACTCTGCAACTATTCAAGGGCAATACATCTATTTATCACATGACCTACTATAGTACAGCTTTGGAGTGATGTAAAACAGGGGTGGGGGATTTGATACAACACTCCTATGCCATAGGCTATGTGATAAAGGTCAATAACAAAACAGCTGATTGAGCCGGTTTAGGTGATAAAAAAATCTAAGATCCTTGTTCATAGAATAATGAAAAGTACCAAACTCGTTGTCTGAGTCGATACGAAACTCGGCGAAGCCTTGTGTTGTATAGCTCCATCCAACTTGTTTAGTACTTTTCAGTATTCTATGAGCACTCATGTAAGATCCCCTATTTTTTCCCAGTGAATGCCACAATTGTCATGTTTGTTTCAGCCAAGAGATCAGTTCCTGTCTAAGCTGATGTCTAAGATTCAGCTGAGTGACAGGGGTAAAGGTCAAGGGTCAAAGGTGGTGGAAGAAGGTGACACTCTGGAATCCTGGGAAGACTTAGACTGGGATGAACAAGTGAGCATTTTATACAGTTTAATTCTTGTCTAAGTACCCGTCTGGCTGAAAATATAAATGTTGTGTCACTTGTCTTTATGTGTTGTGTTGATTGTAGTTTAACCCTTCACTCCATTGATGCATCTGTTGACTCCTCTGAACTAGATAACTAGCGAAAACATTGTAAAAAATGGAGCATATGCTCATGATGAGCAAATGATCCATTTTCAACAATGTTTTCAACCGGCCCAATAGCTCGATCAATGTCTTGATCTGGATCCACCCTGTTTGCAAAAAGTAACCAGCTGGACCTATAGTTGCAACTAGCGTGATACGGGTTAAGTCTGTTTCTTCTAATATTATAGTACTTAACTGTTTTTCACTTTTTCAAAGGATTCTGATGAGTCAGATGAACAGTCTAACGTTGAAAAGCCAAGCAAACAGCATACAGGTAGAAGGGGGAAGGCCCTATTCGGCCCTACTGCCCTGAGAGATGTATATCTAAAACACGAAAACACAGCCCAGTACCAGGCATTACTAAAATCCAGACAGGAGCTGCCTGTGTACCAGCATAGAGAGGTGATCCTTGAGAGTCTGGCCAAACATAACGTTATACTGGTTGCCGGGGAGACGGGGAGTGGGAAGAGTACACAAGTGCCACACTTCATTCTACAGGTTATATGCCACTTTAACCCCTTCATCAACATTAGTACCTTTTGACATTATTGAACAAACCTTTTTCAAACTTTCAGATATTAATGGCCATGATGTAACCCTTTGCCTCTGTGGATTTTGTGGGAGTCACATGATCATGCCTTGAGTTATTACTTCTTAATGAGTTAAAATACACAAAATAAGCTTTGTCCGGTCTACTCCTTTGTCATTTTTCAATGAATCTTATTCAAAATTTTAGATATTAATGGTCATGGTTTGAACTGATGCCTCTGTGATTTTGGTTGGAGTCTCATGATTGTGTCTGGAGTTATGGCACCTTACTGAGTTAAAGTAGGCAACTTATAGCCCTATGAGTTCGAGTGATACCATAACTAAGGCCAAGGCAAATGACCTAGACAGGGATGTGGTGGGGGTATTGGTTAGCATGTGGCTTACAGTTCTAGTTTTACCTGTAGAATATAAAATTTGGAAGTGCCAGTAGAGTATAAGAATTGGAAAGTGTTGTTGTTATTTATTTCAGGATTGTCTTATGACGGGACAGACGTGTAACATCGTGTGCACGGAACCTCGGCGTATTTCTGCCACCAGCCTGGCCATGAGGGTCAGTCAGGAAATGGGAGAACACAGATTAGGTACAATACAACCTGGACTCAACTCTATACTCCATAGATACACCTTCTGACCCTGCCGTTGAAGATTACCTTTGAAAACAGTATTTGCTCATGAGAAAATGCTCCATTTTCCACAATGTTTTCAAAATATTTCAAAATTTGTGTTTTCGATCCTTCTACATTTTATTCCATTTCATCATATGTGTCAGTGTCTTGGGAAATAGTAGACCCAGACCAGCCGCTGCTTTCACAACGCGGCTTCAGTCCATGATCTACACTGTTGGAAATCAACACTATTTTGTTATCAGTCACTGAAAACAGTGTCAACCTAGATCTGATGCCACATTTTTAATGTGGCGGCTGATCAGGGTATATACTGTTTTCAGTCCAATAAGCCCCTATCCTCTAGAGGTTGACACATATACTTTTCTAATGGATGAGTCTAAATTTAGCATTTTGAGTATAGGAATAACTTGTTAAAGGGCTAACATTCTGCATGTTGTGAGTGAATGAATGATGCCCATTACATACTAAAAGGATCCAGATTTAAAGCCACATCAATATCTAAACTTTTTGACATTCTAACTACTTTTCAAACATAAATGGCTAAAAATCCTCTTTGAACATTATTCCAGAAGACATTTTTGACAGAATGCAGTTTTCTGTGAATACTATAGATGTACAGTTGAGACCCTTTATGTCTAAGTAGGGGCAACTATTGATTAATACATTTGATTTAACTAAACTTTGAATAATTCATTTTAATAAAAATAGTTCGATTAAAACATGAACACGACTTAACCAAGTTAGAGATAATCTGGCTCGACTGTACAGTCAAGCCTGTGTATTAATGTCACCAAAGGGAATTTTATATTGTGGCCTTTGTTCACTGTAACTGTTAACTGTTGACTGTTCTACACAGGGAACATTCTTAGCAAATTAAGCATTTGGTATATGGCAAAGTTCGTTTGTTGACACAATGGCTGTTATTTGAAGGTGATCACTAACACAGGTTAACTGTACAGTCAAACCTGTGTTAAGCGGCCACTCTAAAATTGAGTTATTTGTTGTTTTTTAGACAGGTGGTCGCTTAATGAAGAATGAAAGTAATTTAGAAAGCTTCTGAAAGAACTTTCTGCCTTACTTTCATTCAGCATTAAGAAACCACCTGTCATTCAACAATAATCACTTTGATACCTTATTTGATGACCGTTCAAGACAGGTTAGACTATATGACCAAGTGGCCCTTGTTGACACGATGGCTGTTATAGGGAGGTGGCCACTAACGCAGAATTGACTGTATATCCTTTGTTGTGTGTAGGTGGTGTAGAGTCTCTGTGTGGCTACCAGATCAGGTTCGAGTCCAAGTGCGGCCCGAACACCCGGCTGACCTACTGTACCACGGGGGTGCTGCTGAGGAAGCTGCAGACAGACCCAGAGCTGGCCAACGTCTCCCACATCCTGGTGGACGAGGTAAACACACACCTTACCCTTTATTCCATAGAGACGCCTTTTGATTACTTTGTAGTAAATGACCTTTGAAAACATTGTGGGAAATGGACCATTTCTCACCTTAGTGCAACAACTCAATATCTCCTTCTTTATTGCATTGCACTAAGGTGACAAATTGCTCATAATGGTCAAATGTTTCATTTTCCACAATGTTTTCAAACCTATTCAATTTTAATGTTTTCAGTTCTTCAAGATAATTTTCCTATTCATCATTTACTTTTATAAGGAATAAGTCTTAAATAGCACATGAAGTAAAGGGTTAGTCCATTACTCCATGAATATTCATATAAAGACTACACCCCTACAAAACAATACTAAAATATTTATTGACCCTTTACTCCACTTGCTATTTTTAGACTTATCCACAACAAAATAATCTGATAAAAGAGAATGAATATAGAGGCAAAGGAAAAGTACAATTTTGAATTGTATTGATATCAGTGTAGGACAATAAGCATTTGCCTGTCAAGAGCAAATGCTTCATTTCCTACAATATTTTCAAAGTCATCTACTACATAGGCACTTTATAGATATAACTTTGGCCAAACAGACCCAAGAGGGAAACAGTGCAGACCCTGATCAGTGCTGCCTGATCTGGGTCTGCACTGTTTGCAAAAGGGATAGATGTGGAGTAAAGGGTTAAGGGAGAAAAAGGTATTGGCAATATAGTGATAAATGTTTACTCTTTACCTCATATCATAAATTAAGACTCATCAACATTCGAAAGCATCTGGGTAAAAGGAAGAATATTTAATGGAAAGGAAAATTCCTAATTGGAATGGTTTTGAACATATTTTGGAATTGGAGCATTTTTTTCTTTTTTTTATGAGCTAAATCCCCATTTACCACTATGTTTACAACTGTTATCTGCAACAGAGGCGGTAAAAGGTGCATCTATGAGGAAAAGGATTGATATAGCAGTGTTTGAGAATGAGCATAAGACGGTCTGTTTGTGTGTTTTTGAGCTACTCCATGAAGGAGCCAGACTTTATGAAACTGCAAACAGTGTAGATCCAGATCAGCCACCATGACTTTAATGTAGAAAATAATCAGGGACTTCACTGTTCGATACCCATAATAGTAATGACTGTACTTACATATGCAAACAATTAGAATCCAGACACGGCTTTCACTAAATGTCTCGAGTTGAGATCATTATCAATATCAGATATTGACCACAATTGTATTGCTACTGCACTATAATTTTGACTGCCAGTGAAATATGGAATGTTTCAATGGCAGTCAAAACTTTTGTACAGTAGCAGTTAAAGACATTCTGTAGCAGCCAAGCGTGACTAGGCTGCTCCTGACACCTATTTAAGAAAAGCATGCATTTGCCAGTATTAGGACAAGCTAAATAAAAGCCCGTCCCAGAGGGTAGCATTTTAATTGGGGAACAAAGTTACAACAATGTTTATTTTTCTGCCAGTGTTGTTGATGTCTGTTTCCAATTTTCCACTAAAAAGACATTTGCAAACATCGTATATCCAAATCAGGGGTCTACGATGGGTTAAAGAGTTCTGATTTACACTTATTCTTCGTGTTCAGTCAATGAATTAAAGCTGCACCCAGTGATTGACAGGGCCTCTCTTGAAATGCTTGGCTGAATATCTTGAGTTCCCCGTGCTTAGTGAAAGCTGGGCCAGATCAAATGCCATTTAACTTAGCAACTGATCTGGATCCAACCTGTTTAAATCTCAGACTAGCTCGTTATATCTTAGCAAATTAAAAAGATCAGTTTTAAAAAATGAAGCAAGCACTAATTTGAGCAGATGAAAAATTTGTTGTGGGATAGGTCTAAATGAAAAAGTAAAATAAGGCAATCAAGAAGAAGCATTTTCTATAGATGATTTATTTTCCAACCTGTGTCCAAAATAATATAAGAGAAGAACAGTAATAAAACTTATAAGCTTGACGGTTTGGTTGCAGTTAGATGTGGTGTATAAACCGGCTCAAACTTCACAGAAACCACATACATTATATAAGAGCTGGTTTGTTCTTCATATTTAAACTCATGAACCAAAGACACAGCAATTTGTTGCCTTGCACGTAATAATACAGGAATATTCTACTATTTTGCATAAACGTGTGCTTCAAAATCAAGATAAAAATCCAAATAAACATTTGTCAAAATATATCTTAAACTTTTACATACATTATTTTCATCATCTTTGTTGGAAACCATGGTTTACAATATCTTTCAATTTGGATCTACATTCTGGTGGTGTTATAAACTGCAATTTGGATCATGATATTTTTGAACCATAAGTAACTACAAAGCAAGGTGATCTGCAGTATCAGATAGCTTGTAACAGTAGTTTTTTTAAACATTAATGATGTCAAGAAGAACCGCTATGACTTTTAGTCAACAAGTTTGATATGTGCTGCCAAATGCATGACTTAGAACACGATGTCATACCTGTTCTATATTGAGTTTATGACTATGGAACAGACTATAGATATGCTGACCACATGTTTGGTCAGAGACTGCTGAGCCAGGCCATGCATCAGCTTCAGTCATTCAATATATCTTGATATGTTATCATGCAACTGTTTATAGTGAATTAAACTGTATAATTGAGGCAGACTTTTGTACATGCCTTCACCCTAGTGTTGACATTACATACACATATGATAAAATATTAACAATATCAACTGCCTGATGATGCTGACATCATATGATATGTCAATAGATGATTCCTGGTTTAGCATTTGAGCATGCATATTGTATGGTTTCAAGCTAGCTCATTTGCATAGTTATTTCACTGTGGAATAACTATGCAAATGAGCTAGCTTGAAAGCCAGACCACTAGTTAATTAATTACGATATTTCTAGCATGGCTTTATATCACACCCAATTGCTACTTTATGTGATAATACATATTGTGCAGTTATGTGATGTGGTCTACACAGTTTGCTAAAGCAACAAGACCCATGCTCAATGTGAGCAATGCTTCAAACATGACAGCCAGATCTATCATAGTAATTAACCCATTATACCATAGATACCCGGTTTGATGCCTCTGAAGTAGATAACTTATTGAAAAAAATATAAGAGAAATGGAGCATTCCCTTGTAACAAGTAACTGCTTCATTTCGTACAATGTTGTTTTGAAATAAAAAATGAGATTTCCTGTTTTGCTAGATATTCCTCTTTGTCATCCATTCTTTCCTTGTGGATAAGTCTAACAATAGCATATGGAATCATGGGTTACAACAGTAACATTTAGAACTTACAAAGGTGCAAAGTGAAACTATGCTTCTAACATTTTAAATGTGAAATTAAAATGAGACAGCTGTAAAATATATGATATGTATCATTCAGCAAGACCTTGATAGGCTTATTTACATAACCTTGAAAGGCTTATTTACATAACCTTAGAAAGTCAACCATGCATTACCATGTATGTTCTCTGTCCTAAGTATCAGGTTGCACAGTGATGACTTTTATAGTGGTTAACTTAGGCTATATTGTTGTGATACAAGACCCCACTTTCACTAATCTCCTGAGATTGAGAATTTGCCCAATCTTTCAATTTCAACTTTAGATCAGCAGTTATTTATCTGGATCTACACTCCGTTCAGTTTCAAGGGGTTGGTAAATTCATAAAACGGCACTCATTTACACCCGAAACGCTTGCTTTAACTTCTGGCTGGTTTTTAACAAATGGTTAAATGGGATATTTTATATTCTGTTCTTGGTCCGTCTAGTTAGGAGCTTGTCTCCTCAGCAGAATTTCTAGTCTTGAAGGGGTTTCTGTTCTGTTTATATATTGGTAGAAAAGCAGCTGCAGGTGTGGTGGAATAGAAGATGCAATCTCAATCTCTCTGGCAGCACTGAAATAGAAAGTATCCATTACCTGAAATGTTATTTTAGACTTATTCGCAATGAAAGCATCTGGTGACAATCTACAACAGAGAAAACTGCAAATTGTGATTAATTTAAAAAAAGCTTTGAGGAACATAGAGCATTATTTTTGTTCATGATAGTGTCACGCAAAAAGGTGAAAATGAGATATATGGGGAGTAATGTTAGAACTTGAGATATGAGACACAATTTTTGTGACAGATTTATGAAGTTGTATCGCACAGGTGAATGTCTGTTTTAGGGTTCAGTTGTGTGTGTAACTTGTACTCTATCATGCCATTTCTCCTGTGTCTTACCCTTTACCTCATATGCTATATTTTTAGACTTATCCACAAGAAAGTTATCTGATGAAAAGGATGAGCAATGAGACAAAATAAAAATACCATTTTTATACCCCCCCAAAAAGGTATACTGGAATCAGGTTGTCCATCTGTCTGTCTGTCCGTCTGTAGACACAATTTTGTCCGGGATTCATCTTTGTCATTATTGAACAAATCTTTTTCAAAGTTTAAGATATTAATAGCCATGATGTAAACTTTTGCCTCTTGTGAATTTCGCGGCGGTCACATGACCCTGACTTGAGTTATCCCCCTTGATGTGTTAAAATAGGCAAATTTAGCTTTGTCCGGGATTCATCTCTGTCATTATTCAACAAATGCTTTTCAAAGTTTAAGATATTAATGGCCATGATGTAAACTTTTGCCTCTTGTGAATTTCGCGGCGGTCACATGACCCTGACTGGAGTTTTCCCCCTTTGATGTGTTAAAATAGGCAAAATTAGCTTTGTCCAGGATTCATCTTTGTCATTATTGAACAATTCTTTCTCAAGCTTTCAGATGATTATGGTCATGATGTAAACTTTTGCCTCTATTTGGCGGGGGTCACATGACCCTGACTGGAGGTACCCCCTTGGTGTGTTAAAACAGGCAAAATTAGCCATAACTAAGGCCAAGGCAAACACCTAGACAGGGAGGGGGTGGGGTATTTGTTAACCTGTGACTTACAGTTCAAGTTTTAATTGTATTGAAAGCATTGTAGGAAATTGGACATTTGCTCGTTATGATCACAATGATTTCAATAGTCAACTACTACAGGTGTACCAAAGGGCACTTAAATCTTTCCGCCACAATCTAGTTATATATATACTTATCCACCAGGAAAGAATCTGATGAAAAATATGAATATTTAGGCAAAAGAAAAATGCCATTTTTGGATTGTAATGAAATCATTGCAGGAAATAGAGCATTTGCTCATAACCAGCAGATACTCCATTTCCTCAGTGTTTTCAATAGTCAACAATTATAGAGGTGCTAAAAAGTGCTTCTGTGGAGGAAAGGGTTCAAGGACTACTAAATGAAGTAAGTGAACTGATTGGAATATTTAGAGTAATAAACCCTTTACTCCATATGTAAATTTAGACTCATTCACAATGAAAGTATATGATAAATAGGATGATTATCGAGGATAAAGGAAAACATATCAATTTTGAATGGCTTTGAAAACAATGTGGAATAATGAGCATTGACTCATTAAATGCAAATGCTTCATTTCCCACCATGCTTTTAGCTCGCCTGTACATAGTACAGAAAAGCTACAAAAGCTGTCAAAAGGGTATCTATGAAGTAAAGAGTTAAGGTAACCAAAAGCTGAACTTACCAATAATTAGGAGTCAGACATTTCATTTGACTCCGTTATCATGTCTAGACTGTTGCGATTGTTGAAAGCCCGTGTCGCCAGGCCTTTGACAGAGTGTCGACTGTGGCGCTTGGACACGCGATTGTACTTGTCCTTGCCTGACCGGATATAGATAGCCTCAAGGTGGTCAGTTTGATTGAGATCATTGACCCAGTAGTGACCAAGTTTGTCTTGTTCATGCAGGCTACCAAGACTTTCTTCCTTCTGTAACATGTCTCTGTTGGGTTTGAACTTATACAGTGTGGTTCTGTTTTCAGTGTTTATTTCACCAAGATGTTCTTGGATCAATTGAACCTTTTCTTCCGCCTTCTTTATGTACACAAACAACCTACAGCTTTTATTGTCATGTTGAAGGCTCTCTATTTGGTCATTTATCTCCTGAAGATTCTCTGATGCTTCTTTGTATTGATCAGAAATTGCCTTTAAGCGATCAATATTCTCATTTTTGTTTTCTTCAGCTCTCTGTTTCATCTCTTCACTAAGGTTGTCAGCCCAGTCCTTGATATCTTGCCTGAAATGCTCCACATCCCTTAGTACTTTCTCATGGTTGGTGTCAGTTTTATCAATGTGCTGGTGAGCGGTTTTAAACATTTGGTTTGTGGACTTCTTAATGGCATCTACTTTGTCAGTAAATTCCTGGACTTGGTTACTGTCTAGGTTTCTTGATGCTTCAGAAATATTTAGAATGTCTGGGCATTGGGCATGGTCTGTTTTCATACATTTTCTACACCCTAACTTTTTATGTAGGGTGCAGTAGTACTTAACAACCTTTCCTTCATGATCGGAGCATGTGTCTGTGCAACTGTCTGTGCAGATATCTAAGCAGATGTCTGCACTGCTCTCTTGGTCTGTTGAGGTAGACCACCTGTGTTCAGTTGTCAGCAGTACTGTGATATGATCTTCTGAAGGGGTGGGTATGCAGTGGGCAGTGTAACACTCCCGACACAGATATTCCTTGCAGTTGTTGCAGTATCCCACTGCCTCCACAGCATCCTCCAAGGCATCTCGACGATCACATGGATCACAGTTATAGTCATAGCCAAACAGGAGATGGGACTCAATAGATCCAAAACCAGATCCCAGATTTAAACTCATTTTCTCTGGTACTCTCTCAGTCAAATATTTTTATTCTCTTTAACAAAATCCTTTTTAATATTCAACCATTTTTCACACAACAAATCCTTCTGAATGTTGTTCTCATCAAAACACAAATGCTGTTTTCTCAGTATTTATAACCATTCAATAAAAAAATCTGTTTTAGTCTGATTTTATATTTACCTGTCAACATATGTTATGACGCATTCAGTTTTAAAACTATTTATACTTGCTCAGTGTGAAATGAACATTGGCTGAAACTGAAATCTAAGTTTAGATCCAAGGCAATAACACTTCTTGCATTATCATGTAAATGAGCTTTATCAAGTTATCAGGCAACTTAGACCTTTACTTCATAGATACATATTGGATGCATCTGATGAAGGTAGAAGCCTTATGAAAACATTGTGAGAAATGGAGCATTTGCTCCATTTTCCACCATGTTTTCAAAATCACTCTTTAATTGAAATTTTCTTTGCTGTTTCAACATATGCTTTCATTTTGAATCTAAAATAGCATGAGGCGATTTGTTAATCATTGATAAATATGCAAACACTATAGACTATAAAAACCTTTTCACTAGTTTTGGTCTACACTGTTTTCTATGTATGCATTCCCATTTTTTCCAATGATGTCAGCCATTTGAGCACTGCTGCTCAGAATCCATCCTTAACACTTTACTACATTAGTTGTTTTAAGACTTATCTACAAGGAAAGTGTCTGATGAAATGCTGGAATATCTAAACTAAAGAAAAATGTTATTTTTTAATGATTTTAAAAAAGTGTTTTGGAAAATGTATTAAAAAACTTATGAGCAAATGTTACATTTACCACAATATTTTCAAAGATCATGTATTTCAGAGGCCTGTAAAGTTGTTTTCTGTGAGGTAAAGATTTCATTAAACTTTGTGAGAATATGACTAATAAAACACTCACATACAAGTGAGATAAGAGGTATGCATGTTTGTTCATGTATGAAATGAGTTTATTTTCTCAGTTTACCATAATTACTCTTTTCTGCCAGCAGAGCATGTACAAATAGTGCAGACCCTTATCAAGCTGCTCCTGAAGGAGCAGTCTGATCAGGATCTACACTATTTGTCTGTCTGTTCTATCATTTTGAGCAGATTACCATATGTCAAAAACAGCCTGTTCAGTTGGTATAGTAATTCAAGCGATTCCCCAGGCTGGCTGAAGACTTGGAGTACGTACTGTATACTTCATGCAAAACAAACATGCTGACAACATTTAAAGTTTAAACCCACTGAAGAAGATGATAAACTATTTTTCAATGATTAACAGATTTTATCAAATTCTATGAAACCTTTACTGGTTTCCCAAAAATTGTAATGTCCTAGATAATGCTCAAGTTCATTTTATGCTCAAGTAATTTTGAATAGACACATTTGACTATTTTTATGTCATGATGAATAAGTGGCTTCTTATTTAACATGATTTGTAATTTGGTATGTCATATTGTTTACACTGGTTGATATCAGCTAGTCACCTCTTTATCCTCTTACTTCATTTAAGCATCTTTATGCTTTTTGCAAACAGTGTAGACTCAGATCAGATAGCTTCTATGGGAGGTGTCTGATCAGGGTATACACTGCATGCCTGTTGGTACTGCTGGGCCTCAATCTACCCTATCTACCATGATAAAAATATGCTTTTTCTACTTTATGTAACAAAATAATTGATAACTATTCAAAGGGCTGGGGCTCTGCATATATACCTTTAAGTAGATGGTAAATGGTAAAGTTTCAGATAGGGTCTTGTAGTTTTGAAGAAGGAAGAGCAAAAGAGCAATCTTTTATTATCTAAGGATGACTAAGAGTGTATTTGCTGACAACAAACTGGTTAAGGGTTACAGTTAAGTGTAAACTGTAAATCTAAACCGTTTTTTTATGCCCCCACCACTAAAAAAGGGGGGGGGGGTGTCATATAGATATGCCTTTGTCAGTCTGTCCGTCCGTCCTTCCGTCCGTTCCGAAAAGTATGTGTCGTCCATAACTCTTAAAGTTTTTGTAGTACAGATTGGGGCATGGACATACGGTCACATGTACACTTAACACATTTAGAAACGCACGGTTTTTATATGCATTATTTTTATACTTAGCATGTAGCTAGGACAAAATAG